>JANVCJ010114492.1:0-16726 GCA_026413505.1 Epizoanthus ramosus
CCTCTTCAGGTAAATGTGAAGAGGGCACCTAAAGAGGGCAGGAGTGCCGAAAGCTTGTGAACGACGATAAGAACACAACAAACACAGAATCACAAGATGTTTAGAACCAACACCTCGTGTGCCCAACTACGATCTTTGTCAAGCAACTGTATATCATTTCACAACAAATTTCGAGCTTGTATCTATCTGAAGGTTTCTCGATCGTTCGACCCGAAAATGTCCTCATTAGGTCTAACTAAAATTCATTGTTTGAAAATATGCCGCTTTTTGGTAATATATTACATCCTCGGAGACCAGGGGCAGATGGTCGGGCGGGCGGAATAGCGAGACGCGAAAGAGAGGAGTCCGAAAAGTAGAACCTTTCGCGCCCCGCTTTTCTGCCCGCCCAACCATCTGCCCCTGGGTCTCCGAGGATGTAATATATGTAGTTGGCAGCTGAGAACTTGCGCAGGTTTATTCTTGAATTATGACAAAAAATTGGATAATTGAATTTCAAACGTCGCCCTTTGGTTATGGTTACCAACCGTAGAACAGATGTTCTCCATAAATATACTCACTCGTACCTTTGTACACTTACTCTTGGTCAAACACAGACGTTTTACGATGTGTCTCGCTTGCACTTTCTAATGAATACACAAAGGAAAATATGGTCTGAATCGGCAGCGAAATTTACATTCCATGTACGTTTTGAAAGGTGTCATCAAGATATAAGCCTATCATGTAACCGTATAAACTCCTGCCAGACTGATGTAGCGGAGGCTGCGCCATTGCCTGTATACCACGTCTCCGGCAACCCAAAGTTTATTGGAAACACGTTTTCTCGGCTGCTACGACTGCCTGCGTTACCGAATAATACTATAATTCAACTCAACTCTATCAGCAGTTATGGTACTGCAGGCGAAGATAAACGTCAATACAACGATCGGTGCCGTTCCGAGAACATTATTTTTCATTGCTGCCGAGTCAGATTTAACAGTACTCATCACGAGTTTTTATTTGAATTGTCTATACGTGTTTACCTCACATCTCACTCAGTTTTAAAAGGCACTCTCAGGACTCAAAAGGGTTAACAGTACTCATCAAGAACTTTCGGTTGAATGCTCACACCTTGTGCTTTAACCCTGTGTTAAGAAGAGTACAAGACCACACTAAGTTTCGAAAGGCACTCTCAGGACTCAAACGGTTTGACAATATTCATCGAATGCTATCATCTGAATGGTCACACTGTTTTTACCCATATGTTGAGAACAGTTGCGAAGATCGCACTACGTTTTGAAAGGCACCCTCAGGACTGAAAGGGTTAATAGTACTCATCAAGAGATTTAATTTGAATGATCGCACTTTGTGTGTTACCCATGTGTTGAGAAATTATGACATCTCACTCAGTTTTGAACGCCGGGCACTCTCTGGACTCAAAAGGGTTAATAGTACTCATCAAAAGCTTTCATTTGAATGGTCACACTTTGTGTTTTACCCACGTGTTGAGAAGGTATGACATCTCACTCAGTTTTGAACGCCGGGCACTCTCAGGACTCAAAGGGTTAATAGTACTCATCTAGAACTTTCATTTAAATGGTCACACTTTGTGTTTTACCCATGTGTTGAATGGTCCCACGCACATTGTGTTTACTTATTTGCCGAGGGAGCATTACTTCAACACTACGAATGTAAATGTCGCACTGGTTCCTTTCTTTGATAATATTTTATTTTCGTTTAATAACGTTTTATCGTTATGTATAATAGAGACGATTTCGCTTGACTGTCCAAAGATTGATGCAAATGCAGTGGCAATAACAATGTAATGATCGGAAAAGCTAACGATTGGCTAAATATGTTGTTGCAACAGTTACGAAAATACAAACAACCAATCAGACGGTTGCGTGACAGACGTAAACCTGTCAGAGATGAATCACATGTCATTGTCATGATCATGTCATTGCCATTTGCATTACATGACAGCGTGTACGCGAGAGTCAAAACTCTTGCAAATTTTGTTGGTCAACAACTGCTCTGACAATGCAGTGACAATGAGCTTTGGACAGTCAAGCGAAATCGTTGACCTCTATAGTTCATTACAACATGTACTTTGCACAACGAGGAACTATGTTCATAGCGCATCCTGAAATAGTATTCGATATAAGCGGTGATCTTAAGATCTCTCCAAGTGTTATTCAAAAATATCAGGCCACCAAAGGATAGAGATGTTTCACGGACAAACTTTGAAAATGTAACTTGAAGTAAACATATATGTCGCAAAGCAATGTTGATCAATTGTCGCCACCCTTCAGGCGTTGACAGGAACCGTCTATCTTTGCAAAGGATCCTGGTAACTTACACGTGTCGAGCCCTTTATATTAGAATTTAGAGTGGTTATGACATCATCCACTTGGTACCCAATACTTTTGAACCACAAACGTACATGCAAATGAGGTTTTCCATATTCCGATCGTAACACCGTGAACAGAAGTTCAAACTTCCCCGCGAGATTAAAGGAAATCTCAAAGGGTCTGTGTCACGGCAATTTATGACATTTTCGCAGTGTTGGACATTCTCAGTTTACATGGATGATGATATGTGCCATAAAGAAATGTGGTTGGTAAACAATTATAAAATGAACTTAAGTTTTATATCAGTGATTAATCCACGAGGCTAGGCCGAGTGGATTGCACTAATAAAAAATGAAAGTGAGTTGTATAATTGTTTTAGTATAAATTTGCCGTGTTTTACTCGTACAAAAATGATGATAAATTATATGATAAAAATAGAAATGTTAATTTTACTTCTGAAATAACTTAATTTTGTGTAAACCAAACGGAAATTAGTTCAAATGAAGCAGAATTAAGTATGAAACAAGATGGCGATTTTAAACTTACTTCTGTTTTAAGAAACACCTGTTTTGTTTTGGAAACTTTTTCCATATAAGGTCAAATTGTGATTGACTGTCTACAATCGTTGACTATCGGCTAATATCTAACGATGAAAGAACCAATCAAATCCGCCAATTTGCAATAGAACACGGCAAATTTATACTGCAACGGATTACTACTCCAACTATCATTGCAGCCAGGGTTAAGGCCCGGACATACGGTGTAATGGATTGCGCACGATACTGCAGAAGTAGGATCAGATTCTATTTCAGCAACATTGCTCGCAACGATTTCGCCGCGTGGACACCAGTCGCAACAGATTGCACGCAATATTGCGTCCAATGTTGCACCGTGTGTCCAGGGGGTAACCAATTCGCTGCAGCATCGTGTTCCTGTTTTTAGACACTTATATAATCATTATGTCGATTCTAGCTGTCCTATCGAGCTTACAACTCGCGTTTCATGACTGATAAGGTTCTTTCCTGCAAACAGCTGTAACACCGTCCCTTATAAAACAGGATAATATACTAATTAACATAATCTCGTTGTGCTCCCTACATACGTATTTACTTTGTGACGTCATGCTATATTATACCTACGGCCTATATTTTAGATTTGTTCCTTTTAGTTTATGACGTCATGCTCATTAAATTTTGTACCTTGTCTTTCGATGAAGAAGCCACAAATATATATGCCGATTAATCTTTTAGTTCAGTTATTATCGACGCAAAACACGTGAATAGAGAAGAACATTTATACAAGTTTACAGTTCTCTTCTTCATTTATAAAAAAAGGTACAAATATATACTTGAGATAAACTAGGTAAATATTCTTAATGTAAACGGAATACATATTTGAATATGCGTTGGTAAATGTATATGTATATCTTTATAATAGTCCGTAAATAGACTCGAGATACGATATGAATTTCAACAATATTTTTAAGAACGAGCGACTTTGTGCACTTGAACACAAAAAAATAATTACTCGGTGACTGGCTCGCCTTGCCACTGTAACTGCAAATATAAATCAACCGCTACAACAAGAACGATCTTAAGTAGTAGCGTTACTATGTACACAGATGAGAAAACATGTTTATTTGGTATCTCTACTCTTGCTTTGAATTCAAGCAAAAACAAGACGCAGTTTGACATAATCACGCAGAAAGAGTCAGTTATTACAGTAGGCCCAGACATATTCTGTTCGTTAAAACTTTTAATCACAGCGACTGTCAGTTGGTGTTACTGTCATAACCACAGTCGGGGCACTATCATAGTCATAACGAGAGTACTGGTCACAGTCACAGCCAGCCGAGCACAATCATAATCACGGCTACAACCAAAGTCCGAGTATCGTCACAGTCACGGTCACATTCACCATCACTGTCACTGCGACTGTCACAACCGTACACTCAGGGTATAGTCACGGTCAAAGCCACGGTCGGTCCGTTAGTCAGTCACAGTCACGGTCACGGACAGTCACAATTACGGTCACAGACAGGCACAATCATGTTCACAGACAGTCACGCTCACGATCACGGTCACGGTCACGGTCATAATCAGTCACGGTCACAGTCAAAGAGTCACAATCACTGTTAAAGACACGGTCACGGTCCCAGCCACGGTTACAGCCACGGTCACATTCAGGAAGCAGTCAGTTATGTTCACAAGAACTGTGTCATGCACTTTCGATTTGTAGGCTCCCTATTTTTGAAGAAATTTATTTATGCTAATAAGGCAAAACATAACATTGAAATCATCCGAATCCTCCCAAAGAGTGCAAGAGTAGCGATAAGAAGGAACATGCTTTTAGGATAATTCTTCTTGTAACGTACGTATATTATCATATGTCTTTCGATAAGTTTATTCAATTGTGCATCGTATATATATGTTTATATATGTATAAGACTGTTTTCACTGTAACAGCTGTACATAGAAATATGCCAAAATTACCAAAGGCCCTTGCTAACAAAAAAGCTTTAATAAAACACTGGAAAACATTAAAAGTTTGTGATCAACACAATGCAAATGTTTTGCAGTCTATAACTCAACAAAATAAAAAAAGAACGTTCTCATCTATAGGCTAAGCCTTAACACCAATGGTAAGGACAAATCAATTATCGAACAGCATCGTATTAAATGCGACACTTCCAGGTACAGAATCGGCGACTGAACTGATCTCAATATGACTTAGGATTCAAAGCAATAGAAAAATAATTCGCTAAAACAATATTTGCGCAGCTTACTCAACATAAATGATATATAAAACGTTCTCATAGTACACTACAGTTAATTTACCCAAGCTTCTGGTAGTCTTGGCATATTTGTTGACATTGTAGAGTCCATTTTGGCGCAACCATATACTTGTACAAAACGGATAAATATCAACATATCCTATGACGGTAGTAAGGTTTCTCAAATATTTATATAAATTATATGTGTATTTATATAGGTATATATATACACTATGACAAGTACACTACTACTGAAACACAATAAGGAAGAGATGAAATGGTTGCTTTGGGACGAGACTCAACTATGACGAGTAGAAACCACTTTATGGCAAAATACTGCAAGGTTTACCCATTTTATTGTTAAATACAAATTTTCAAAAGATAATAATATTCTTAGGTTTTAGTCAAATGTCAAAAAACTTGCACCACAATTTAATCATTCCTTTGAAAGCATAAATGACTGAAAATTACGACATCAAGATCAATTTAAAAACGTTCTAAAACTATTGGTCAGGTTCTGATTGAGGCAGTCGAGGTTTACCGTAACTGACAGTTTTATTTCAATTTAGTAGCTCGTTACCCTGCTAGCAGAACCTTCATTTACCCGTTCGACGAACGCGAAACATAGGCACTGCCCAAGTCGTGTCGTTTTTCTGTTGAGCTTTTCCCAGAATCTTGGGGGAGACAACGTCGTCAAACTGGTTTCACACCGGTTTGGGGTTTAACTGCTGACATTTTACGAGCCTACTATGATAAAAATTGCAGCAACGAGGAGTCTCAGTACGAGAGCCTCGATTTCAAATTGCAAGGCGTCGCATGGCAACTGTTGGCGCATGCCCGAGAGAGGAACGACACAACTTGGGCAGTGCCTATCTTTCGCGTTCGTCGAGCGGGAATAAAAAGGATCTGCTAGCAGAGTAGTCGCTCATATGATTCTAGTTTGTCCCAAACAATCGATTCTCTCATATAGGCCAATATCGAAGTTGTTAGAACAACTGTAACAACAGGAAAGATCAGATTTAGAAATAATTAATAAGAAATTGAGTTGGAGAATCCAAGCTATTTAGACATTCAATACAAAAATTTCTCTCAACTCTTCCAATTGTACACAACTTTCCAAAAAGAAACTTTGTCTTAGAAAGAGAACTATTCATATACAAGTTTAATATTCACAGATTTCGAACACATGCCGACGATCGACATTGTTTTTCTTATGTAGTATTATTATTAACACATATCAGTACATACACAGTGTTTTATCATTGGACAATAATTTATACCATATGTATACATTCCCAGTATCTGAGAAAATAGTCTGAGTAGCTGACGGTCTTGTATGGGGGGCAAAAAAGAACTCCCCCCTCCCCTCTCCCTCCACTTTTGCTTCTTTCCACCCTCCCCTCGCATCCATTTTTTCTCTCCCCATTCTCTGCTTTAGCACGAGACGATTTCGCTTTACTGTCCAAAGATTGATGCAAATGCAATGACAATGCGATGATAGGAAAAGCTACCGATTGGCTAAATCTGTTGTTGCAACAATTACGAAAGTACAGACAACCAATCAGACGGTCACGTGACAGACGTAAACCATTTGCATTACATGATGGCGTGTACGTGAGAGGAAAAAGGCCGCCAGTACCCAACACGAGTCAAAATTCTCGCACATTTTATTGCTCAAAAAGCTGCTTTGACATTGCAATGGCAAAGAGCTTTGGACAGTCAAGTGAAATCGTCTCTATGGCGCCCGGTGGAGTAAGATCGAGTGAGTCGCGACTGTTCCTCCCCCCGAAATACATGTAAGACCGCCAGTTACACGTGCTAACCTGGAGCTATAGGCGAATCTCCGCACCTGATGACTGGCACCTTAAGCAGTTACAACGAAAACGAGTACGACGGCTGCTAAAAGTCTACTTTCTCTTTTGATCTTTTTGTTTGTATTTCACCCATTCGTTGTTATTGTTCCTTATGTGAACTAGAAATTAGAATTAGAATTAGAAACCCTAGTCTTGAAGACAAGCTAAATAACTGGATACTTTCTAATTCCACGTTCACATTGGCTACAAGCCCCAACATTTGTGCTTTTCACTTTGCATTTGTGAAGATAACGGTGAACCGGTGGTCAACTCGGAGCATTCCGACATGCAGTTTATTGTATTATTCAATTAATCCTTTGTTGTCCGTCGTCCTTGTCGACGTGGCCGTTCAGGTGACTTAAGGTCCCTATTCATACGTCTGGTACCGAGTAGATACTCTGACACTTGAGATAAACGTTTAATTGTTCGAACATTATTGTATTCAGAGATGTTTGGAATCGAAAAGCTTTGCTAGAAAATATTTCGACAGCAAAGATTCGCCTATAGAGTAGTTAGCAAAAGTACCTTTATGAAGATTCGGCAGCCATCTTAGAAAAATATATTATGGGATGTCACGAAGGACAGATGCGTGTGTTGCAAGGACTAACAAACCATACAGGCGCATTTTGTGAAAGCCTCACCTCGGAACTTTAATGCATACGTTTCTAAAACAGCTACCAAATCTTACGAAAAGGTATATTCATAAAACGATATTTCGCAGCAGAATTGCTTAGATAATTACTATTTGTATCTTTTTTAAATGTACACAACAACAGTAAAATATCGACTATATATTGTATTCATTGAGGTTGTTACAACGCTCTGATTATTATTAACATTTATGTATAGTGTATAATATATATATTATAAGTAAATTAATGATTTTAAAAGAAAGTCGATTGGACAATGCAAACGTGTCCATAATCGGCCAATTTCCTCTAGAGAGATTTTCCAAAGAGCCTAACAGTCTTTGACTGCCCGATGCTCAACAGAAAGGTTTCCTCAGTTCAAACTTTCAGGGCTGTTTAGAATTGAAAGATTGTATTCATAAACATTACTGATATATGCAGTGAAATCCATCTCTAGAGAGAATAACTTTCTATTCGTTATACTGTTTGTTCATTACATCAGTCGGACACAATACCACCGTTGGCAATGGTACTGAACCACTACCACAACAAGCATATTATAACGTTATAGAGGTACCAACTGCAGATATAGTTAAACAAAATTCTGTGAATTCTGCAAACATAGCCGCCTGAACTCTTACATTATTATAAAACGTATGATTGAAATTATACTCACCACGTTTGGTTCTGCAAAAATATTTGTTACATAAAATATAGCAACTGAATTATATGTCAGTGGTTGCAACGCCAAAATTCTTTAAAGTAAATACCAAACAAAAGAACGAGCTTTTAAAAGAAAAAAAATAAACTAAAGGGACGTTAAGGTCCATACAGAAAAGCATTTTTCCTTCTGCATGATCAGATATTGAAAAACTAATACATGTAGGTACACTGAATGGCCCTCTGAATAGCAACAAATATGTTAACCGAGTGTCGACAAGGAGAATAATTAATAATGCTTCTTATACTGACAAAAGAACGGTGAGATTACTGCACTTCACTTCTTCCGTTGCGGAAACAGAAATGTGGTATCAGTGGTAAAGTTGAAAAGGTAATTGTGTAATCGTCGACCACACAAAACTATACACTGCTCGGTAATAAAGATCCGCTTAACAAGGACTACATTATTGGCCTTGGCTTGCATTCACTGGTCCTGTACTGTCTAACCTAGGAGGCTCATAGGAAGCCATACTTACCAATGCCTCGGGTGACACGAAGCCTGAGCTCGCACCCTCTTCTTCTGTAACTTTAACCGCTGTATCTGCAAACAAGCTCTCGCTTGCCTCCAGGTTTAGCTCTGTTTCTTTCTTAACAGTACTACCTCGAGTTCCATACACCGGTACAAGAGTTGGTGCAGCAATATTCCCTGCATCTGCAAACAAGTTCTCGCTTGCTTCCCGGCTAAGGTCTTCTTCTTTCTTCATAGTACTACCTCGAGTTCCATACACCGGAACTAGAGTCGGGCTAGCTTCAACAATATTCGGTTTTCTTCGTTTCACGTTCCGATCGTCATCGCCTTGCGCTGGCCTTATCTGTCGAGGCGACGGAAGACCGAAGCCTTTCTGTTTAGCATGCCATCTTTTGTGCTTGTTAAAATTCGAAGGGTCGCTGAATTTCCTTGGGCACTCCTTGCACTTGAACGGTCTGTCGCCTGTGTGCACCCGCACGTGAATCTTCAGACTGCTGGAGCTGAAGAAGGTCTTGGCACAGTGCTCACACCTGTATTTTTTCTCTCCAGAATGCTTCAAACTGTGTGACTTCAGGGAGGTGGATTTTGTAAAGCACGCGCTGCAATCTTCACACTTATACGGCTTGGCAGGGTCTCCCCCGGATGCCGATGACGAGGGAGATTCGGGTTTTAGAGAAGGTAAGCGAGGCATTATCACAGCTTCTGGTACTGCTATCGCTACAGTGCCACCTAGGGAAACTTGCTGGGGTAGGCTCGGGGGCACCTCCAGCCTTTCACCAGTAGGGCCAACAATACCTTCCGTATCTTTTCCCTCTTGTAGAAGTTGTTCATCATCATCAGCGTCGCAAGTGTGCGTCTGCAGTTCATCAGCTTCATCAAATCCGATATTGCACCTGGAGCAAATGTAGGGTCTGCTGCTGTTCTGAGGGTCCGTGTGCGTGGCTAGATGGACCTTAAGCCTATCAGCCCGCGTGTACTGCTTGCCACAGAACTGGCACACGTGCGGTTTCTGGCCGCTATGCCTGAGCAGGTGTCGCTTGAGATCCACTGCTTGGGTAAAGCGTCGATAGCAGACTTCACACTCAAAGGGGCGTGCTCCTGTGTGAACCAATAAATGACGCTTCAGTCTACTGGAAAACGAGAATTCCTTGTCGCATTTCTTACAGCGGAATATTTTTTGGCCGGATGAAGCGGTGATTTCTTGAGTAAGCTCTTCCTCCGTAAGGCCAGTTACTCGCTGTTTTATGGGTCTTCCTGCCCAGGGATAACACAAAATATCCCCATAAGTACAGGGGCCGCATTTCAGGTCCAGCACAACGACATATCTGTGCCCAGTCTCATCAAGAATTACACCGTCGATATATGGCTGCTAACTGAGAGAGAGAGACTGGGTACGCGATATGAAGTAGCACCGGCGTGTTTACCGAATTAGTATTTGCATGCATAACAATTTTGTTGTATCAGTGAAAACTGAGTGTCCTTGAGTCCATGGCCTTTATCATGCCACCAAATATATATGCGACACAAATGTACAATGTGATAGCCATTTTCAGCAGCAAACACACAGAAAATGTAAACGAGAGACTTAGAGAGACAGGCAGTGACAAAAACTGAACGACCATGACACACTGATGGACTGAAAGATAGAGATAGACAGAGAAGCACGCAGGCACAAGCATTTACAAATACTGAAATGTAAGAGTACTGGCAGATACACGCAGAATAAGACACATACACAGACTAACAGCCACATGACAAATGGACATGATAACACAGACACGTGTAGACTGAAGTGAGTCAGATAAGAATAAGAAAGAAAGAAACATATTATATTTATATAACAGAGCAATTAACAAGATAATGAAATACAAACATAAATACTTAAACGGATACACTACAAGTAACCTGACAGAATTTACCAATTACAAGCAGAAATAGCAACACAATCAACGAATCATAGAAAGACAGAAAGACAGCCAGTGAAACAGTCGAACAAACAGAGAAAATGATGGACAGACAGAATGACAAGGAAATAATCATGAAGCGAGCTGTACAGAGGTGTATAGCCAGATATTATTTAAAATACTAAGAAACAACGAAGGTAGACATTCTACATCCACAAATCAAGAGGACCCGTATGCTGCGTTGTGTAGGACACAGATACTGAGACAACAAACGATCTCCAAAGAAAAACAATGACTGCATGCATGACGGAGTCCACAAGAATCGCAATGAAAGGCCGGTGACTGTTTTAGTACGTTATTCCTTCGCAGAACGATAGACTAATTCAGATCTGATCCCTGGGCAGAGCAGTACCCAGCGTCTACATGTACATTAACACAGCGGTGATATTCAACTGGAAATAACATTAAAGGTTAATTCATCACAGTGACTGAGCTTGAGACTACAAAGGGTGAATATAACGCATAATACTATGTTTTAATTTTCAAGTTTCGTACGCTATACTAATCGTTCGATTGTGATATGCCTATTTGTACCACGTGGTCATAGTGTACCACGTGATGGCGAAAAACAACCGATAAAAAGTGCAACACACTGAAAACCGTGCGTTACACTTTTTATCACATGACAAACAAACACAGACAAACGGCGCAGACACGAATGGCCTTATTTCCCTCAACAAATTTAGTTGCTTTCACATTGGTTTACCCGAGTTCAACTTGAATATTAGATATGTTGAAACACTCTTGACTGTTCTTTGTCGCCGAATACATGAACTCGTTCAGCGTATAATGAACTCAGAATTGCTGCATACTGCACTCGGTATTCGAAATTCCTCGTTCATTATACATTGAACCAGAAGCGCATGCGCTTCTGATTGAACCTGTTCACGTATTCTCTGACAAACCGCGCGCAAGAGTGTTTTCACCTATAAACAATACCGTTATCTAGACTTATACCGTACAAACACTTATTCGTTTTTAGAAGCACTCAACACATATTAGAAAACCTTGAAAACGCGCAGCGGAGATTTTTTTGTTCACGTTCGAAGTGTATGGTACATGTATGTGCTGAACACTGTTACAATTGTTTGATATAGCATCCCAAAACACTTAGTTTTGGTTGATAATTGACGTATTCCAATCACAGCAGATTTTCATCACATTTCAAGACGCTACCACAGTACTGGTGTTCATTTGAGTTTGCTTATTCAACTGGTATATGTGGCCTACTCCGGGTACTTTGAAAGTCGCCTCAATAAGTTACACTAACTTGCCCTAATTAAGATCTAGAGTTGTAGAAAGTTGCGGCAGTTTTCTAACCAGCTTTGCTTACGTCAGTCGCCTTAAATCGGCAAAAGTCGCCTAAAATTGCGTTAGTTTTCCCTGTTCACTTCCTTAAGTCGCGCTAAGTAGCGCTAAGTTGCGGCGACTTAAGGACCCGAAGAAGGCCTTACATTAACGAATATTATCCAATCCAAAAGCATAAAAAATTTATTGGGACCCAAGATCATGTCAGTACAAGGTCTGAGGCCATGAAATGTCCAAAGTGTTTTCGATGTGTCTCTACACTTGCGTGGGTGAACAAAAATAAAAATAAAAATAACTTAATTTCTATTTCTATTCAAACATCAGGCAAAAAGTGACCATACTATTTGCAGTCTTATTAATTTGAGCACTGCTCTACGTTTTTCCCCTTTTTCTTCTGTTACTGAAAAGTCGATGCACCCTTCTTATAAGGAACTTAACCTAAATCTGCTTGCATGTAGATACATGTACCAAATAAATGAGAACCGGCTTAGAATATCGTGTGTTTGTATACGCGGGTTCTTACTGTAGTTGTTAAGTTCAAGATGAAAAAAAAACTCAAAAGAATCGATAGCTTTTCTAAAGACTGGTTTGTTCTACAGAGTTGATTGACCCTGGTCACTGAGTTGGGTGGCGAAAGCACGGATCGAACGAGCATGAAAGTTGAGGAACAAAATTCTTGCTTACCTTTATCAGCCATTGTAATGCACTCTCATCGATTTTAATGCGCAGCGCTCTCATCAAGTTTGAAGATGTTTTAAAGTTTTGACGAGAGTCCACGTCGAGTGAGAGTTCTTGTTTGTTTCCTTGTTCATGAACCAAAAATAAGGGAATTATTCGTCCTACTATCATCATTCGGCTCTCACACTTTCATACCCGTTTGATCCGGCCGTAACAACAAATCAAAACAATACTTGGCAGATCTACGGTATACGTAGACAATACATTTGACCACAATTATTGAATATTTTAGAAATCATTTGACTGCTAAGAATTTGCATACATTTTTGGCCCAGCGACGCAAAATCTAGTCCGCGTCGCATCGCGTGTTCAATGGACTAGGTTCCAGTCAGCAAAGAAAACTCAAATCACAATCAAATCAAACGCAAATGGGCTAAAATGCCTACTGGCATGTTATTTCCTTTGAACTATTCAAATTTCCAGTATATCAAGCTAATGCAAGTGAATACATTGACGAATATGACAGAACTACCCGCTTTTTGAACAAGCGGGACTTCCATGTTGTGCTATACTAACTATATGACATTTACAAAAATATTAGAAGAAGCAAAACCGGAGCCGAAACCTTCACTCGTGGCGATGGGCACGCGTGATCAAATAATCAATGGAACTCGAACTCAGTGGTTAGCCTGTGGTCACCAAAATCATGACGTAACGTGTATCATCTCCTCATCGGCTCATGCAACCACCAATGTGAATTGACAAATTAATAACCGGAACTGTGTTAAAACAAACAAATGACCCTTACCTCGTTCCTTAAGCTCTCTAATTGGCACATCAATCGGTCGCATTGGTATCTTATTGATACCACCAACTGCACGAGGTAACAGCAAGGGTAATGCCGCCCTACCATCCCCCGGACGGGGTCCAACTGCCATGGTTGGTACACTCCACGCCTGGCTCAGTGGGGTCGGGACAGGGCCGTTTAACAGCGGTGGTGGTTGAGACATTGGTTGATGGACTGGATAAACGGGAGAGGTCATTGTGTGGGGTTCACCATCAGGGTTACTGGTGGAGGTCCCTTGACTATTGTAGACAATGGGCCTGCAGTAGACGGGGCTCAGAGAGTGCGCGCGCTCATGCTGCGATTGAGAAGACTCCGGAGTTGAGGACCTATCCACTTGAAGCCCATTTACTGGGACGTCACCGCTCGCCTGAAAGTCCGGCGTTACGCGGTAGGGTTGTTGCTCCTCTTGACGTAACAAAGCCGGCGGTGTTCGTGGACTGGTCGGGCTCGGAGTTTGGGCTTCGGACATGCTGGGAATACGTCGGGCTCGCCCCTTACGATCATGTTTCCGTTTGTTAGAACTGTTGATAAAGTGGTTCTCTTCTGCAGCCGGTTCAAATGTCTGTCGATTGAAATAATATTTCCAAATAATTAGAAGTATGTACAAGTTCCTCCACAAAATCCGGCTCCACAAATCACGACAAATCTGAAAATAACAGATCACTCTGATAGGAAAACACAAAAGAGATTATGATGAACCATTTAGGAACGTGGATGGTTAAAATTACATTCTCCTAATTTATTTTCGGTCCAGGCTAGACATTAAGTAATCCATATATAATCCTTGTTTCGTGTTGTCCTGTTGAGCTTAAAATTCGTGTTTCACGATATTCTGTATCAGCTGAAAAACAAACATCATTCGATTCGGACAAGGTTTTGTCAAAATGTTTGCAACGAAAGGAACACAAAAGAAATGCTTACAGTTTTGGGGTTCTTCCACCATGTATTTTAAAGAGGAACAATTAAGGTTTTCAGTCTACAAAAAGGCCTCGCCCCCCACCCCCCTGGAATTTCCAGTGACCCTCTAGCCATGGGGGGGGGGGGGAGGTATGGATATTTTCTGGAACTACACATTCTCTATTTATATGCGATTGTAGGATAGAAAGGTTTTTATGCTTATAGAATAGGTTTGAGTCATCTGCAAGAGGTGAAAATAAAATATTCTGATGTATCTACTAAAATCGTTTATATACAGGAGAAAGAGGAGAGGGCCAAGGCCTGATCCCTGTGGAACTCCACAACTGAGACTGGTACAGTGTGCATAAACATTACTCTATCCAGCAGTTTTCTGCGAATTACTTGCTAGAGAGCGGATACTTATAAATGAAGCTTTTCCCTTCATTAAACTATTCTACGTATTCTCCATTCTTCTCTTATTTATCCATACCTTCTTTATTTTATAAGTGTTTGGGAGTAACGTACCCCACAAACTTAAATCGTCTTTTCCTCCAAAAAAGAGCAATTAGAATAATTAGTAAATCCTGTTTTGACGCCCAAACTGGCCCTATGTTTAAGGAACTCGGCCTTCTATCTCTTCTAAATATATATTTATCTGAAAGTGGAAAGATAATGTTTCAATATAAAAAGGGGTGGCTTCCAAACAGATTTGAACATATGTTTCCTCTTGTTATCCAGGTTCATGGTTATAATACAAGAAATTCCAATGCAACTCCTTCTATGTACCGAAGTGTAGACTCTTTTCATTTTAATACCAAGGACCAAAACTTTTTAACTCGCTTGCCATGAAATTCAAAATTCAACTTCAACTTATTATCAACTTAAAACATAAACTGAAACAACTGATCACTGAAACAACTGATCACTTGATTAGTTCCTTTTCATATATATATACATCCAATAGTGGATAAGGAAAGTCAAAACTTTATTTTCGCTACTAATAGTTTCACGCGCCGTACACCGACGCGATCATCAGGCAGTCATACTGCTCCAGCTCAGCGAGTTGAGCACTTTTTACAGATGAAATTGTCACCACTCCATTTTATTATATATATACATCTGTTTTCAAATTATGTGTTTGTAATAGCCATATCAGCTTTGTAATGTCATTGATGTGATGCCAATACTTATAAGCCCCGTGAATTCTTTTGGACTTCCCTCGCCACTCTTACTTATATATATTTACATTTATTCTCATGTAAAGAATTGTGACAAATAAACAAACAAGGTCTGTGGCTTTTTCGTTCATAACTTTCATAACTGTTGAAACTACCATTTTTTGGGGAATAGTCTTGTTCCTAAATTTGTAGCCAAGCCTTTGCATGAAACCGAAACGAAAGTTGTCCATGCTTTGATAGAAACCTTCTTTCTTTTGATGTGTAAATTATAACAATTGTGATGTTAAAACATTACAACCTTCGCCTCAGTTTCAGGCAAAGGCTTGGATACAATTTAATAACTATTGTCTATTTAAAAAGAAATTGAAGTTTATAAGGTACTCATTTATATATTAGAAACAGAACCCTGTGGCGTGACTTTGTGTCTGCAATCTCGACGGCAGTCGATTGATGATGATGATGATGATGATGATGATGTCGATGATGATGATATATTAGGAAGTGGAAGTGGAAAAAAGGCCTAAAGTCCACACAATAATTGCTCCAAAAAGAATCTTTATTACATGTATGCTGCCTATTGTAGCGAATGAATATATTCATACAAACAATTAACGGGAAACTGATTTCCTATGTTTGATGTGCAAAAATGGAATTAAAAATTATTATTTTGGTTCTTCAAGGAAGGGGGTGGGGTAATTAAGAAGATATATTTCTCCACAGATAATATACTAGAGGTTGCGTATGTCATGTACAAATCACGTGTACTGAGCACGGAGATCACGTGACTATGCTTGCGTCTGCTTCCTTGAATTAATTAGAAAGGGTGAGGACATCGAATTCACTTTTTTTCACCGAATAAAATGCACTGTGTGAGCTTGTAGAAAGGAGTTGTCATCATCATCATCATCATCATCATCATCATCATCAGTCCTTGTCGTGCCAATAGGCACATAAGGCCTCAGAAAAGAGTTGTACTGTAACCATATAGTCATGAGCCGTATAGCGACTGCCAGAGGCGCCTTGTAATGCTTTCGGTTCGACCTCGTGAGCTGTGTCTTTCGCAATTCAGCCCAATGGGCTGCA
>JANVCJ010114603.1:0-16725 GCA_026413505.1 Epizoanthus ramosus
CTATTGTACTTTAATCTACTACGCATATATTTGTATAGAACGGGAAATGCGCAGTAATAGATTATCTAGAGGGGGGGGGGGGTATTCTGCAATCTAGCCCGGTTTGCCGTGAGGGTGGATGGTTTGAGCAGGTGTTTCGATCGCTATATAGCCCACCATCATCAGACCAAAAGAGGGGATTGTGGGTGAAGTTGGGTTGTATATATTGTACCAGTGTGCCATCATCGGAACCCCAGGGCCAGACTGTCGGGCGGGAGACTTGCGCAAACGAAACAACCCATGTTGCTTCTGGGATTCTGATGATGAATTTATGCGGATCGAAATCGAAGTTAAGCCATTGGTTTAAACGTGCTTGCGTTGTGCCTTGGAACCTTTGCGTTGTCAGATACGTTGTTGATTGCATTGCAAGACAGTTGTTTGCCTAGGACCCATGCGCGTGTGTGCGCGTGTGTGTGTGTGTGTGAACTGTCCGATGAGTGGCCTTGGAGACTAAATGTCTGGCTACTGGTCTTGCGAGATTTTAACTATTATTTTTATGCGCGCTTTTGATAAAAAATCGAAATCGATATCCCAGTTCAAAATTTAGTTGGTTACACAGACCTCAGATAATGGCAATGCTCTTTTGACAGATAAGTTATGCAAAGACTTCTCACTCAGTTTTGAAGGAAATAAGAGGCGGTTTCAGAAAAATTATAGTATTTTTAGGGTCTGAGGTCAGGCTAGTTTTGGAGCAGTTTCTGAAAATGGCCCTTTTAACAGTCTGCGAGATTGTTAGGAACCTTAATTAGTTTCTGATTCGAAGGGAATTAAAGCAGCTTTTAAAAGTTCTTATTCGCACTTATTTATTTACAATAGTGGTTTTCAATTATAGCAGGACAGAAAAAGAGAAACCATGCAAGATTTGATTATACTTTGAAAAAAAATAAAAGCATCATTAGCTTCACTAATTATGCTTTTGGCCCGGTCAAGAAGTACTGAACTGATCAGGGTCGATAGTTATTCAGTGCTGGATGCATCTTAATGGCGGTATATCTTGTTATGAAAAGCGCCGAGTATCTGGCAGCTATTATTTCTTGAAGTGTATATCTGCAGGATCTAAATGTGTAATATTCTATTTTGGTGTCTTCCATTAGTGGTGTCAACTGCCATTTTTACGACACTTATATAAAGTCATCTTTGTTATTAATTATCTCTATTTACTATTATCTTATCTTCAATCTTTCGAGTCTGAGAAGGACGTTTTATTTTCGGAGCATTCAAAGGGAACCTTACAAACCTTTTTATACTGTAGTAAGTGTGTTGGACTCGAGACCATCGTGTTGAGCGCTAGCACTCGTATCACGTAAATGTCATTTGACATTTGTTGTGAGAGAACCCTGGCAAAATGCTTGGGATGGGGGGGGCAGGGTTAACCCTGATATGAACTACCATCCCCTCTAGGGGGACTGTATGGTAATACCCTCCGTTGCTTCATGCTACAGAAATGATAAACCAATTTTAGTTTTTACTGTGTTGTAACTGTGCATGCGTAATTATACAAGGACCACAAGTCGAATGGTTCGGTCTGTTGTTGATGTTGCCTCTTGTTATCGATGACAAAACTTTAGTTTCAGTTTTTCTTTGAAACCGAAAACTTGTTTCTTGTCGATGTCTAATTTTTGGTAGATTTGTTATAGATGAAATATTTCACCCTACTTTCTACAATTGTCTTTCGATGACTAAATAGTTTATAATTATCGATAAGAATTTCGTTTGTCTTGCCTCGTGGGGGTCTCTACGAGTCCGCCACAATTTAATTTTGTGGGGAGGAAGTTCGAAAAATTTGTAAAAGAAAATGCAGCCGAGCCGAAAGGGCAACAAGAGAATAAGTTAAACGACACAGTGTTTTGAGGAAAAAGACTAAAGAGGGAGAGAAAGACGAACACAAGTTGCATCCCACGACTGTACATACGAAAATATAAAAATTGCAACAAAATCCCGCGATTTTTTCACTTCCTAGATCCTCCCCACGCCGGATATATTAAATAGTCTGTCCTTAACTTTCATACATTGAATGTGCGTAGGAGGTAGTAGGAGGGAAGGGGAGGGGGAGGGAGTCCCATGCAAGTCAGCGGGCTGAACACAAAACTCCTCGTTTCCTATTCTACTCTAAAATAACACGCCTACATACAACATGCAGCCGAGTAACTAACCCCAAACTTGATGCCTTTCTGTGATTTTCTCGCATATTAAAATGACATCTCAAACTTTTCAATGTCTTAGAACCTAAGTACCATGGCAATAAATTACCAAAAGAAAAGGGGTAATTTTTCTGCTAATGAAAACTGATTTTACGTCTCCCAAAGTACAAAAGCCAAAATCGCGACATGGTAGAAATATCCCATGGCTGCCGCTTTTTTCATTAATTTTTCATAAACTGGCAATGATAGCACGCTAAAACTGTAAGTGTTTTAATTTCTGTTACGTTATACAAATCTCGTAACAAAGCCTTGTCGAATTATTGTAAAGTCAGTCGAAGATATTCACAAAAATGTTAGTTTTTCTGCTGAACCAAATATTACGTTTCCCAAAGCACAGGATCTTTATATATCTTCGTTTCGCATTGGCGAAATGTTTTTCGTATTTGATATCAGTCTGTTCTTTGGATATCTAAAATTCTGAGCATATTTAAAAAAGATATCGCTCTGTCCAAAGAATCGCATTCTTCAAACTTTTCGTACATTTGATATTGTTTACTGAGATTGGGCCTTCAGTGACCTTCAGTCTGTCGATTTTGGAGCTTTTAGAATTCTTTCCTTTTTTCTTTTTCTTTTCATTATCCGATCGTCTTTAAACCTGCACTTGTCACTCAGCTTTTACTGAAATCCCAAGGTTATTTTGAGTGACACTTTATTTGTTTGTTTTTTCGTTTTTTATTCACGCCGTCTATTGTAACTTGTTAAATTGTTACTAATAAGTAATAAGTAAAAAGTTAATATTTGTTGTTGTTGTTGTTGTTGTTGTTGTTGTTGTTGTTGTTGTTGTTGTTGTCAGTGTCAGTGTTGCAAGATATGTGCCGACATTTTACGAAATAAACGGAACTGGTAAATAAATAAATAAATAAATATGAGTGCAATATATTGCTTGAGCACAATTCAAGCGTTATTCTTCAAGTTCAAGTTCAAGTCCTTGGCGGAGCAACATCGGACGATTTATTTCGGACGTTGATTTTCGGATATATATTTTAATATTTTGGACGGTTTCAAATCTTACTTCGGTACTGACCGGCTCCTTTTGAATTCTGTCTGAAATAAACTGAAAACCGTTTGAATGTTTTTGTTATTAGCGGTGCATGTGCCGACTGATGGTTCGCACAACGAAACCGTATCAAATAATCCTTCTTTTGACAAGTTTTCAAACTTTTTCCAGGAGTATTTCAACATTTTTTCAGTAAAAATGATCGAAAATAATTCTGGAGAAAATAATCTTTTTTTTCAAATTTTCTGAACTGAGAGGGTGTATTAATTCCGGGATACTGCTCAGCGCTCTGGGTATAGGTAGTGGATGCAAGCATAAATTAATATCTTATGGTATGGTTAGCCTGCGCTGCAGCCGGACGTGTCAATCATTTTCAAACGTCAATATAGTGTATACGAATGTTTACAACTGTCTGCGACGCAGGCTAGAGGTATGGTAGGCAGCGTCGCGCAATTTCTCGAGTTATCACGCTGGAATGTCACGGTTTTTCACACTTGACCCCTGACGGACAACCCGGATATGTCATTTTAATTAATGCATATCCGGGACTGTCCAAGCAAGAACAGGGATTTGTCATTTCAGTGTCGTTTTGACACCATCAAGCCAAGTTAAATGTACTGCCTCCGGTGCTGCAAAACTGTAAAATCAAACTACATATTAAGCTGATATGAAACCTCTCCTCGAGATTTACCGCAAAAGTTTAAACGATCTAAAGGAAAAAGAAAAAATGCTAGCGAAGCTGAACTGAAATATCAAGAGAAAACACGAGAAAACGAAAGTCATGTTGCTCGGTGCTCTCACGTGACCTGAATTGGCCAATGAGAGAGCGGGGGTATCCCATGATGCATTGGTTTGTCTATGTTCTGCTGCGCGCGCGTTTAGTTTTTACGTAGGACCCAAAACAACATGTCGTCCATGGAGGCAGTAATGACTTCTCCTACCACTACAGTTTCCCCGGAAAATAAATTAGCCATCTATACCCAAACACAGCCGGAAAAGCCTTTCCACTACACGTAGGTGGACAAATAATTGAACTATTCTTCAGTTTGGTTGATAACTGCTGGCTAATTTTTTTTCTCGCCGTTTGAAATTCAGGTACCTGAAGGAGTTTCGCGTCGAGCAATGTCCTCTGTTTCTACAACATAAATGTACACAGCACAGACCTTTCACCTGCTTTCACTGGCACTTCATGAATCAGCGACGGAGAAGACCGAAGAAGAAACGGGATGGTACATTTAATTACAGCCCTGATGTTTACTGCACTCAATACGATGAAACAACAGGCATCTGTCCTTCGGGTGACGAGTACGTGCTAGTCTTCGTTAAAGTTTCTTCTTGCAAGCTGCATTTTGTCGAGATTTTATGACGTTTCTGTATTTTGCACTTTAGATTATTTGTTTGTTCTGCAGACAATTTTCTAATGGGCAAATTTTCATTCATTTAAATTGTAGTTGTCCATATTTACACCGTGTGGCTGGCGATGTGGAACGACGCTATCATCTCCGCTACTACAAGACTGCAACTTGTGTTCACGAAACAGATTCTCGAGGTTATTGTGTTAAAAATGGTCCACACTGTGCCTTCGCTCATGGACCTCACGATCTTAGACAACCAGTATACGATGTTAGAGAGCTTCAAGCTATGGAAAAAGAGGAAACCGATGCCGGACAACAAGGAGCGGAAAATAAGGCAGTTTTGGAAGATCCCCGTTGGCAAGGTTTGTACACATTTGATTCTTGTACACATTTTTTCATTATTCCGCCGTAAACAAACTTGGTTTCGATTTGTATAGCTTCTATCGAAGTTAAACGCCTCTCGCCGTATATTTAATTCTCAGGTCTTCTGTTTATTCTAGAGATAATACGCTGGTTTTGCGACAAACTATGTTTTGTACAAAAGCTTGGGATGCAACCAAGATAAGGTTTAATGAAGTGATTAGGTCAATTCAGGATTTTTTCCTGAAAGGTTATTCAGTTGAAATCACTTTGCTGTCAGAATTAAGAAAAGACTTGTAGACATAACGATGAAATAATCGAACAGGTTATTTGATTCGATAAATCAGTAAAAAGGTGACTGTAGGCGGATTTGGAAGTATGGATTTACCAACTATTTGCCCCCCATTTGATTTATTATTTATAATCCAACGTTTACGACGACATTGTCTTTTCACAGTTAGGGAATATAATCACGATTAATCTTTGATCTTTTATTAACTACAGTACTTCAAGGGTACGGGATCGAAGAAAACCTACAGAGTGTTGGAATAAAATATCCGTTCATATTTAACACTGGGAGAAACGCTCTGATTTGTTTGTGTACAAATTGTAGACATTGTTTGCTTGACGGTTGTCAGCGTTTGTAGCACTAGTGAGTAGTGTTGTTGTAGGGGATACTGCAAAGGTATTTTGAAATGATCTTAGGGGTCCAATATAGTACCGGCGTACTTTTGTATTTATTGTTCTGGTATCTTTTTTGTCTGAAGAAGGTTTTTGTTATTGTCCTTCGACATTGAGGACGACTTCCTGTGCCAGATATCATATGCAAGCAGCTTGGAAGTGGAGTTGAGTTTATTCATCTACGTCTCAGCAGTGATAAAGTAGTGACAAGTTAAAGAAATATTAAATGTCTCTTGCATATTTTTTCTCATTAGATACAAATTTTGTGTTGTCAAATTATAAGACTGAACCGTGCAAGAGGCCGCCTAGGTTGTGTCGACAAGGATATGCTTGTCCACATTATCACAATACCAGAGATCGCAGACGAAGTCCAAGGAAATATAGATACAGGTTGGTATTGGTATATTGTTACACATCAGTTCTATTTTTACAGTGTAACTACAGCTACCGGGGTCACTTGCAAAAGAACAATATAATTGGAGTTTGCGGTTTTGATTCCAGACACACTGTGGGAATCACTCATTCTCATTGAACAGTTTTATAGTTAGTTTGTTTCAGTTGGCGAAATCAGAGTGACCCCGGTTTCTGTAGTCGCTAATGTGCTTGTTTGTCACACCATTGTCTATTTGCCAATGGATAGCATCATCATAACTGTGCTTGAAGTTTGAACAAATTGGTTTATCACATTAAAGGGAAACAAGGGTCTAAAATAATATGTTGAAAAATAAAGTTTGTTAACCATTATATTGATAAATCTTAGTCATTTGCTGCTACTTGCTTTTTTCTCCACACAAGAAAACTTTGAAAGTACCGAACAAAATCGCTGCTTTCCGCCATCTTGGTTTATGACATCACATGAGGCAAAATGCTGGTCCAAGTGATGTGTTACAAACAGCTTGGTGAAACTTTATCAAGTTGACACGGTTTAAATTAGGTGCATTTGGACCCTGGAGACATCTGATCTTCTCATCTGTTTCACTCACTGCCTCTAACATTTCACAAAAATTACTTTTTGCCTCATGTGACGTCACAAAGCAAAGATGGCGGAAAGCAGCAGTAAACTGGGTCAACTTTTGTCATATTCAAAGGCTTTGTATGTGGACAAGAAAGCAAGTCGAAGTCAATGATTACAAATGTTGAACATATTGGTTATAACAAACTTTTATTTTACAAAACATATTTCTAGACCCTTGTTTCCCTTTAAGAGTTATATTTTTTTCCTTTGCCATAAGTCCTTGGAAAATTTGCTTTAAAACAATTTGACCAGTTGCTTTCGGTTTCTAAGAGTGATAGTTAACTCCCTTATGGCTCATTTTCTATATATATGCTTGTACAAATCGCAAGCTTGTTGTCAAATCTTTAATTGATGAATTATAATTGTAAATAATTAACTGTCAGTTTCACATATTAATTCAGTAAAATTCTATTGTATTCTGCTTTTTATGGAAAATGGAAGGATAAGGCCCAGGGAAAACATTGAACTTCACATGCCACAAGCCTAATGCTGATGAAGTAGAACAATACACGATGTTCGTTAACAGTAGGTTTATCAGATGTGAAGTATTCGAACTTAATATAAAAACATACCAACCAACAAAATCAGACAGTCAGACTGAACTAAGTTTTAATATGGGAACTTTTAGTATTTGGTCAAATTCTTAAGTGCATTAGAAAAAAATAATATAAAATTAGCAAACAGTAAAACCAATTGCCCTATTTCACTATTATGTCTATAGATTTATTCAACGTAATAAACAGAAAGTCATTTATTTTGCTGGTAAAGGATCAAATCCACCAACGTTATCCCACAGCTCAACAGTAACACAGATTTTGAATGTCCACCATCACAAATTTCATTCTTAGATTATTAATTAAAATGTAAAGAAACAAAGGCTGATCTTTCCAAGACAACTAGTTGCAAGCAGTTTGTGCACATTTTCTAGAGTTTGTGAAAATATTGTAAACAAACTGTGATATAATAGTGAAATAGGGCAATTGCAGGACAGCTTGAGCTAGCTTCTCCACATTCACAAACATTGAACTGCTTGCACTCGTGCTGTTAATGTTATATCACTGATATTAACTGGTAGCAAGTTATTCCACATATTGCTACAATTAACAAGCGTTGTTTTGTTGTAGATCCACACCATGCCCAAATGTGAAACACGGAGATGAATGGGGAGAGCCTTCGAACTGTGAGAATGGTGACAACTGTCCGTATTGTCATACTAGAACAGAGCAGCAGTTTCACCCTGAGGTATGTACGCATATCCATCTGTCCATGAATGGGGCTACAGTGGGTGGTATAGGTGGAGTCTACACTGTAAGTTAGTCGGCATAATAAATAAATGGTATTGCTTATATAGCGCATCTTATGCAATGCCTTGTTGCACTTTACAATGTTGTATACAGCGCCAATGGCTGCCATTTACAGTACAGATGTACTGTTTAGCCAACGGCTAAATGTCCCTGTCCACAGACGGTGTGGTGAAAGAAGGTCGCACAACAAATTCAACACCCGGCGAGGCTGAGTATTGAACCTGGGACCTTCTGGTTGGGAGTCAGAGATATTAATGGCCAACTGTGCCAACCATGCTCACACTATAGCTGACATAGCTTCTCAAGTCAGTTACTGTGCAGGGTCTCTACCTTTTATTTACCATATTGGTCTAGACTCATTGAATTTGAGTGTTGCAGACCATTACAGACTATGGTATCACAGATCATAAGACCTAAGTTAGTGTAGCCAGGGTTTATCATGAGAGATATGATGAGAATATTGCTAGGGATGACAGCAGGAACTGGTTAATATTGAGATTGGGTGATAGACCCATGCATCAGCTACACTTGTACACACAGTGGTTTGTCAAACTGTCAGGAACCACATAAAACCATGGATTGGAGCTCAATGGTTAATTACCATGAGGATTTTTGTCATTTCTCTGCATTGGAGCCCCATGCACTGAAGAAGGACAACATTAATGTTTGGTCAAAAGTGAATTCAGTTTTTTTAAATTTCTAATTTTTTTTCATGAAATTTATACTGTGGCCTTTGGAGGCCCTAGAAGGTACAGATGGGTGTAAATTCCTTGTTTAGACATAATATTTTCAACTCCATTTTTACAAGAGTATATTTCTGATTTTAACAGCTGTAACATCTAATTCTTACATCTGTGACAGATGTTACAGGTTACAGGTTTAATTGAGGATGACTCTATGAAGGATAATTTAATCATGTTTTGTCAAAATATTTTTTTGCCCATTTGCCCATTCAGCACTGAATCATATTTCCAAGATGGTAGACATCTACCGAAAATTAATAAAGACAACCCCTGGATTATATGGCCAGTAATGTGGTAACATTCTGCAGCATACACTGCACCAAGCAATTTGCATTTGTTTTTTATGGATCCTATTGAAGCTAAAGTATTTTCTTATGCTTGGTAGGTTTCTTTATTTATTTTTCTCCTCTGAATTATTATTATGCAAAGATACATATGTCCAGTGCTTCTAAGTGGTATAATTTTACAGGAAGAACCATATAATTATATACTTAAGAAAGTATCCCTTCCCAAATATGAGCTTCCCAGAAAATAAATTCAGGAAACATTTTTTAAACAAGAATAATCCTAGGGCTTGTTATTGGAAGTTGCCAGTATATATTACATTGGAAATAAATTTGTATCAGTATTGTAGTTACTCTCATAAGTAAAAGAAGGAAAAATTGACACAGATATCATCACAGATTAATTATTGTATTGTTTCCTTGCAGATCTATAAATCAACAAAATGTAACGATATGCAACAGACTGGCCACTGTCCCCGAGGGCCGTTCTGTGCATTTGCTCATGTAGAACGTAAGTGTTAGAATATACCAATTAAATTATTCAGTGAGCAAATATTACATATTGTACTGTACAGAAGTGATTTATGAATAAATATTGGTTTGACTACCCTGATAAATGGACGTAACTGTATCTTTTAAATAAATCACATGAGGACAAATGAATGCAGCATTTTAATGTTCTGCATTTGATATTTGCAGAAGAAATGTCAACCACTGTAGGACTTGTATTAGAAGACTTTAATCAGGTAATAATCTGTTACATTTAATTTTAGTGTTTACCAACAAACCTTTCCAATTCCAAATACCTTTGAGAGTTTGAAAAGTGAAACCTTTTAATAATATATTGTTTCAGTTCATTAATAACAATAACTGAATTATCTGCCTATTCTACTGTAACTTATTTAATTTGACACTCCTATTTATGTGCCACAATTGATGAGCCAGATTACTATAAATACCCATAGATAGGCCGCACCCATGTATTGGCCGCACCCCAAACTTTTGTCCATTTTTTGGAGTGAGTGAGACAAGAAATGAGAAATTTCTAGAACAGTCGTCTATTTCATTTGAAGAGAAAGCTTGAAAGCAGCTGAGAAAATGAGAGGACAATCGAGAAATGAAAGGCTCCTGTTGTAAACCATAGGGCGCTGTCAGAGGACAAGCTAGAAGTAGAACACTGAGAATTAGGCCAGACCAAATTGATTTGTTGGGGCACAGATTTTTTTCAAATATTTTTGGGTCGGTCGGTCAGAAAAAAAGTAAAAATAAAATAAAAATGTATGTAATTTACATAACTCAAGTCTGTGTATCAAAAACGCTGACATTTCAGTGGTGTGATTTTTCATTATTCACGCGATAGTATTAAAAAGACAAAAATCTTGAGTGAAAGTTTAAAAGAAAAGAATAACATCTTACTTCCAAGTTGTAGATTTTATTCTTAGACATATAAATACAATTATAATACATTATGTTCTTCAAGTTTATTGAAATTTGCATTGTATGATCTTGTCACACGATGTTTGGTGCACTGACTTTCTTAAAAGCAAAAATAATTCTTTAAAAGATACTTTTAGAACTATCTATGAATTTAAAAATCGGTGAAAATGACAAGCTATAAAATTTTGGAAAAATACTTTGAAGGAAAACTTTCGTTCACCCTGCTAGCACGTGCGAAAATGCAACATCGTTTAGTCTGTCATGTTGTCAAACTGCGGGCTGCAGCAAACAATGCAAATAGAATTCTTGTGAGCTGTGGTTTTCCAAGAGTGTCGCAATATTCGAGTGTGCACGGTACCGTAATCCCAATGTCGATTGAAAAATTTTAATACCAGAATGTTGAATTTGTATTGTTTCATTCGTTGTAAATTATCTAGTTCGCTTTCATTTAAGTAAATGCCGGGAAGAACATGTTACAGCGAAGAAGTCACAAATACGATATGTCCACTGATTCCCGCTAATATTTTCTAAGAATTACACTACGTTTAACCACAACAGTTTTGAAGGTTTACAATGATAGAGTAATGAGATATTGATCCTATTATAAACGGATACAGACTTCTAATTTCTCTTACTCAAAACAACTGCTGCGTACCGTGGCGTATTGCAATTTTCATTCATAGTGTGCTCGAGTGGAACGCTAGTTGCAACTGAAGAGTGAAGGTCAAATGCAAAACAAATTTGAGTAATTTACTTCAACCTTGAAATTTCAGAGAGAACATATCAGTTGTCATCTAAATCATCAAAAACGGTTGAAGAAAAAGTAATGCATAAGAATCACTGGATGTATATGTACGGTCTGATTCAGGAACTTCACGACATCCGTGCATGACAACAGGTTGCTGTCATGCGGTTAAATTGTTGTTTCCTGACTTGGAGATATTTATACAAACTTTTAAAATACATCGGAAAACTAGTGATTTTATATTTTATTTTACCTTATAATACCCTTAGATTTCTTTTGCATTTTATCTTGTGATTTGTCTTTGTTTTATCCTGTATGTTTTCCCCAGCAATGAATTATGACAAAATAGTGGCGAAAACCAACCTGTTGCAGTGCTACGAAAGATAGGTACATGGCCACCATAAAATAAGGTTACTGTTATTTCCTTTCAATACGTTTTACAGAGCCTAGAAGTACGATGACGGCCTAAACGTGAGGAAGAGTAGCGCACGTTTGTTTTCTGTAGTTCATGATAGTTTTCTGGAAAACTAAAATTTTCTAGGGCATTTTCTGGAACTACACAATACAAATTTTAAAAGAAACTTGACTGCGGTCAGGAGTGACATGACACTCTCAATCAAGCGCCAGTTCTTCTGTTTGTGTGTGTGTGTTCTTTTAAATAAAAGGTATCAACAACTTACAGTGTCCTTTCTGGCTACTTGATCTTAACAAATTTACAAACAAAGTCAACACTTTTGTAATTCACTGTGATCGCCTTTGTAAAATATAGACAAACAAGTTTTGTCACATCGCTGCACCAACCTGATAATTCAGGTTTATATGATTATACAAGTAAACATTAACAATGAAAACTTACAAACCGTATTCAAGCTTGAAATTAGATATTCACTGAAAATCAAGAATTTTTTTTTTTGGATTTGCGAAATTTAGACTCGGTCAGATCCGTGCCCCAACTTATTAATTTGGTCTGGCCTTGGGGCATTTTTGCACCCATGCAGCTCTTCTTAAGAATAGTGTTGATATGTTGATTTTTTAAATCTGTGAAATTCTTCGCGATCAATCTTTTGTATCTAAAATGTAGATTTGGTAAAGCTATACTTATTTATTTATCAGTATCACAAAGTTTACAAGTTCTAAGGTGGCCAAAACCCTCCAACTAGAATCTAGTCAATATACCAATCTTAATAATTAATGTTTTTCTCACTGTCGGGAAATGTTGAATTTGTTTGTTGTCATTTTATGTATATCACGCATGATGTGCCATTGCTACATACAGTCTATAGCTGTATACCTCTAAGCTAAGTATTTATGTAATTTCCTGTGATTTTGTCTATAAGTAGTATGTTGCTGATTCTTGTTGATGTTGATCAGTACATGTTCATGTATGACCCATGTCACATGCAGGACTGTACGTTTCTTTCTCTGGATTGTGGTACTGAAATTGAAACTAAACTGAATAGTGTACCATTTTCTCCTACAGAGTTGCAACTCTCGTTTTCTACCCAATCCATCTCTCATTAGATTGTGGTGCCCCTTCGATCCATTGGACTGTATTACCTACCTGGTGATACATGTATAGCACCAGTACATTATTGACTGTGCTTGCATGTGGTTTGACTACTGTATAATATAACTTGTTATTTCAGCAAAGCCATCACCTGTACTACAGTTTACAGGCCAAGGTGCAACGTCAAATACAGTATCGCTAAGGTGGAACCCTCCAATTAATGTTGGAAACAGCAAGATCATTGAATATGTTCTGAAGTACAGTGAAGATGAAAAGAATTGGAAGACGTTAATTATAGATCCTACAAAAACTAGTGTTGTTGTGGAGGGCTTGCTGGCATATACTGAATACTCCTTTGAATTACAAGTTGCAAATGAATTTTTTTCAAGTGATGCAGCAAAGCTTGAGAAAAGGACATCGGAGGCTGGTGAGTTTATCAAGGTGCATCAGGTCATATGGGAGTGTTTCTGTTACCATGATTTTAGGGATGAATTTGCAGGGAAACATTTGCAAAGAATCAGAGAGTAGATATAATACTACATGTAGGCAGTTTTCATCATGGTCAGGAAACTGAGAGTGTAGGTCATGAGATAGTAAGTCATTAGAGCATACATCAGGGCAATATTAAAACCAATTGTTCTTCAGACAACCACAAGAAATATTTTGGTTCAGGGCCCGAAATTAACTTTCAGTTTTTCAAGTTGCCAGCTGGCAAGTAAAGTAAACATTTTAGTCACCTGTCTGAGCACAAGTTTTAGTCACCAAAAATACTTTAGTATACAAGTCTGTGTTGGTTTTGCTGTTCAGTGGGTCAGAAAATGCTTGAAATGTGTCTCCTAAAGTAAGTGATTTATTTCCACATATAGGCAACAACACACTTTAATACATGTTTATATTGTCATTCATGCTCAAGGCCGAACTGAACACCACACTTTGACGCCCATTGAAATGGGTGTTGATGTATCTAGGTGTACATACCAGCAACACTAACTCAACCCCCCCCCCCCCTTCTTCCATTTATTTCCACTCTCCGTCTCTACAGACGATTCGTGTGGATAGTGCAAAGTGCTGGTGTGATTTTGAAAATATTACATCATTCTATACATGACGTACTATAGTGAATAGAACTCAAATTTTTGAAATAAGAACAATTTAAAAACAATTTGAGGCTGACATACCCAAAATATTAAGAACAATGAGACACAGCCAAAGATAATATCTGGTTCTTATAAAAAACAAAAGCATGTACTACGTACGGATGCCTTAGTAAAACAAACTAGCACGGACCCCTAATGCGATAATTGAAGTGGAATTCAGAATTAAATAGGCTATTCAATGACCACTTCAAAAAAATTTCATAATAATTACAATCCCAGCAGCTGATTAACAAAACAAATAACTAACTTGGAACTATTTGGGATACTGAGGACAAGTATTTAATGACAATTCAATATATTATTTCTTATATGTGTCTTTATTTTTATGACAATACTATACAATCAATGTTACAATTATCTGGGCCTTGAATCAAATGTAAAGCATTATAATAACATAGTCAATGTTTTCAACAGCAACTTAATTTACAATCCATTATGTCGAATGCACTTTATAATCTGTGATTACTCTTAGTTTTAAAATTAAGTTAAATGGCTCGATGAACTGGTGAAAATCACCCACGTGTTTCAACGATGTGTGGCCACAATAACACTTTTGCATAAGGCTGCCGAAACAAGATACAATATTCAGAAATGTAGTGGGCCCATTACAGCTGTTGATCGCATTTGTTTGCAGGATTTATTTGATAAAGAAAGTGAGCAACCTTCATCACATTGTTTATCCACAAACAAAATTTATAATTACATGTACTTTCTTTTCTAAACACTAAGGATGTAAATTAAATCAGATCATAGTGACCAAATGGCGACCAACTCTAAAAATCTGCTTGCCAGTGCTGAATATATTGTCACGTATAACGACCAACTGGTTGCAAGTTCGGGCCCTGTGGCTGTCCAATTCTACCATTTTGAAATCTTGGCTGCAATTAAGGCCAGGTTTCCAAGGAGGAAATTATTTAATCATAATCACAGATATTCACAACCAAAACATGGGAAGAGATGACAAGCAAACCTGGTCAAATTTACAGGAAATCAAACTTTACTGCTAAAGTAATCCTATTTTTATTTATTTAAATTACTTTTTTGTCACATGCATAGAACATCACATGACATATGCACATTATATAAATACTGTTTATTATTATTATTATTATTATTATTATTATTATTATTATTATTATTATTATTATTATTATTATTAAAGTAAGACAATGATTTTCATGATCTTACTTTAATGATGAATACATTTAGGAAACCAAAGATCTCCTTGTTTGAAAAATGGACAGTTGGAGGTTTGCTTATCTGACTCAACTTTTTCTTGTCCCAGGCAATCAGCCATAATATTATAGGTTTTGTTGCTTTTTTTATCACATCATTGCCACTTCTAAGAATTGTTTAATGCACTTACTCTGTAGCACCTGGGGCACCAGAGAACTTTGCTGTCCACGTCATCAATGGCACTGCTGTTAGCTTGTCGTGGTCAAAACCAAAGAGACCTAATGGCAGGATTGAGCGGTATAGGATTACCTTCCGTGTTGTGACAAGAATCCTTCAATACCCCAACCATGTCACTCTACCCCATAATGTAACCAGTTATATCTTGGGTGGATTGAAACCCTTCACCAACTACAGCATTGATGTAGTGGCTCAGAATGGGATACCTGGAGGAAACAAGAGCGATTTGTTCATAACAACTTTACAGCATTGTAAGTTAAATTAGCTTATGAGTCATTCCTTTTTAGAGTTGTATTAATTAAGATGATCTAGATGCATGTAGTTATATTAATATACTTGTGTGTCATTATATTTTACAAGGGTTACATTGTCTTACAACTATAAGATAATAAATTAAAAGATGGCTCTTTACAACAATTCAGAAAATATCTAACAATTTAATACAGTTATAATAATACAGGGTTCGAAATTCACTTCATCAGCACCAGAGCTTCTTTTAGCCCCTGGGTACCTGGCTACTGGCTGTAACCCAGGGGCAGTTGCTACTAAGTTCTAATATCAAATTTGTTCCAGTATATACATAATTATATAGCTGCCATGTGACCGAATTCTGTGATACAAAGGACCCAAACTATGGAAAGAGGTTGATAACTTTCGAAATTTTGACTTGGAGTCACAAACTCTTCTGGTCACTTCATAAGACTCAAAATGAGGCTACTGCAATGGATTTGTCCACTGTCTGGTTGTCATCACGTGTTTTATTGATTGCGTGAGCTGAATGGTTTTCATCAATAGGAACTGCTACCAACTAACCAAGGAAATGATGCACAATATTATTTTACAGAATCAGAACTGTCAAGATGCCTGGTTTTCATTTCTAATGCATACAGTCACAAATCTTACCGTAATTTCTGGCGTATTACCTGCACCCACAGATTTTGGCCACTAGTGAAAACAAAGTTCAATGTATTACTCGTGCACACCTCCACACATTTAACAAAACATTATCAGTGCAAGTGTTCTCAGAGCCCTGTTGTTTTCAACGGGGGCCTTTCATTTCTCGATTGCGCTCTTGTTTTCTCATCACCGGCTTTCAAGCTTTTTTTTCAAATTAAGTAGTTAGATGAATGTTCTAGAAATTTCTCATTTCTTGTCTCACTGGCACAAAACTTTGTAAATTTAACTCTTGAGTGTCTAAAACATGTGTATTTTACTTCTTCATGATTTGATCTTCGTTCGACGGGTTCATGTTTCTTGATGCGCCTGGAACATTTCATTAATGAGGAAGCCTGGAACTAGATTGATACATGTGACATGAAGAAATCAAGATGGCAGACGTTGCATTATGCACAATAATAATAATAACAAGAGGCTCCTAGTAGCCTATACTCGGGCCGCCTTGTTTAATGACTTTGTTAAAAGCTGAGCTTGCTTTAGTGGTTAGGATATTATAATTATAAATGGCTAAACCAATGTACATAACAACT
>JANVCJ010114714.1:0-16724 GCA_026413505.1 Epizoanthus ramosus
CGCATATTTCTGAAAAGGAATATTGATCAGTTGAACAGATCAAAGTTTTTATTCCGTGTATTCTTATTCCGGAATACGGTCAATCAAACGCGCCCACAGTTAGTTCACTAAATTTAAATAAAATTGATATGTGGAAGTTTGCATTATCCGTATCATGCTTCCACCAAATATTTGAGTATTTGGGGATTTTGGAGTTATTACTATAGCACCTCAACCATTCTCGAAGACCCGGTCCAGTCTGTTGAATGTCGGGCCAAGGAGAACGGTGAGGATTGAATTGGGAATAATTGTTCTTCCGTTTTCTCCCTATCTTAATAATTACCTCCTCTTCTGTATCTGCAAACTGCAGGCCGCGGGGAGGTTGCTACGGTACCTTTCCCTTATTCTTGCACTATAAACCACACTTCTTAATAGCAAGTTCACCCGGAAGTAATCTGTAGTGTTCACCGATGTAGGGGCAAAACGGAAAGTAACTGTTGCTAGGTTTGTAAAACAGACGCTCATATGCGCTCACTTTAGTGTTGTCAGTTATGTGCTTGTCTTTTCTTTGTCGGTGTGTACGAAACCAATACAATAACCTGAAAATATGGAATATTTCAATCAGGTCATAGGATATAGTTTGGTGCTGTGAATATGTAGATTAGTATTGCAAGGATAGCTATAGAACTTGTACGCAAAACGGCCACGGTAAACAAAGTTAGGAATGCGTCCAAATGGTACTCTTCGATAATCCGTTTGCTGAATGGTTGTTAAGCCATCGTATTTGGACTACAAGAACAAATTTTAAATCCCTACAAAAATTGAGGCAGGTTGCCAAAACTTGAGTGCGGGGGATCCCCCTCCCTGAGTTTTGACTCTGATTTCATAGTTACGGTAAATGGATAATGTTGAAACTGATCAGTGAGCAAAGGGCCTGTATAAGAGATGTTCGACCATATGAAAATGAAAATAGATATTCGCATATATTGAAATTATTGCACTATAGAATGTATTTATAAAAGCTCGTATCATACTATCCAGACTAAGTACTTCCGGTTTGTGGTATAACTACGAACCGCGGCAATGCGTCTGCCAAGGAAGACACCATTTTATCACCGTTGTTTGAATATGCCAAGGAGAGGATTTCCGTTTTTAAAAGAGGATGGCTGAAAAGTGCTGACTACGGTAAACGTGACCAGGTAAAATCGTGCTGAACGAAGCGTCCGGACCTATCGACAGTGTCGAACAAATCCGTCGTGTCCATAGCGTCCTCTTTACTCTTGATCTTATCCTGTGGTGCGCGCACATATATATCCAGTAAATATGTAGTCATTTCTCAATGTTGGAAGAAACGTTTCAAACAAGCAAATATCCTGTAAGAAATATACACCGGGTTAGTAGTTAGATGATTGATTGAATACAGCGTGAGAGAGCGAGAAAAAAACAGAATTGTAGTGAATAATAATGAAACTTCGTAAATAAATAGAAGCGAGGGGGAAATAATAAATATGGGGAATCCCCGTTACGCATAAAGCTGGGTCGCACGACAACACTATATATTGAGCAGGGCGCATGTGGATATTATACTTTTATAGTCTTTTACTGTTTGAATCAGTTCGATGAAAGTAAAAGAAGACATCAAGGCAATTCAACACGCTAATATGTACATGAACTGCCGAATACTGAACTCAGTGAAGTTACGTGGACGCTGGAACAGATGCCACGTCGTGTTACCTTTGAAAACGGTGAGTCACCGAAAAAGTTTGTTGCTTCTTGATGACTGTGCTTCGTTATTAGCTGTGAATTTACTAGATCCTTCTGATTAGTCAGAATTCTCTAGTTTTATTGTTTATAGTCCGCCAGTGTTGGGTGTTTTGTTGCCTTTTGCAAGTTGACAGAGCTGAGCAGAGCCAAACCAATTCCTAAAACAGAAATTATCAAAACAGAAGCGCAGTACGCAATATCGATTAATGTACATGCAAATGTCGTGCGATTTTTGATCATTTATAATATATGCTTGTAAGTTTGAAATAACTACACTTCATAATGCGACTAATATCACCAATACTTGGTTCACAATAGTTTTACATGTTCAAATCTAAAAGGGACCGAACCGAAACTGCAACAGGAAATATATTTTCAGCTTGTTGATTCTGACCATTCCACTTCTGAGTCTTCAACAGATGAGACTGAAAAACTAGTACCTGTTTTACTTCGCGTTTCGCTACCTATTTTGCTTTTTACCTCAATGCTACATGTACAGCTTATAACTGAAAGTAAACTATAAAATACGAAAGACTGAACTAGAATAGTAGTTTGTTGAGTTGCTATTCGTCAAGAGAGACAGGTGCTGCCGCCATTCGTGTTGTTTTTCTTGGCTGCCATTCGTGTGGTGACAGGCTAACCATGGTCACAGTTGGTGTCTGCCAGTGCCTAGTATAGTAGCTTAAGAGTAAATCAAATTTAACCCAGAGTTAAGCCAAATTTGAAATTTGATTTCTTCATCTAGTAACACGTAATCCGCTGCCTATAAAGTATTATTGAAATATTCCTCAGATACCCAGTTACCTAAACTCGATATGTCAGCCTCTCATTCTACAACGCAGTATGCTGCCAATCATGGGGTTTCGTTGCTACGCGAAGTCGAATCTTTTATCTTGCCCGGAGTTTGGTTTTGGAAGTTTGGTTTTCGTTTTGCCGTCAATCAAGCATCAGTTTGAAAACTCACAATTCACAGATCTCAGACATGTAGATTTTGCGGTTGGAATAACCGTTGGGAACGCGCACTGGCAAGACAGGCTTCCTTGGAGCCAAATGAAAGTTGAGGGCATTTTTGACCGAAATGAAAGGTCAGACCTGGTAAAAAAATTGTTGGGACGTACTTGGCCATTCTTCGCTTGAATGAGGGCGCTCAGCTCCAGTTGATGTACGTGTCGGACAGTTCAATGGAGGATAACTGAACATGATTCGGACGATTTATGGAGCATGCCTAGATCATATTAAACTGTGAAAATATAATTACTAACTGGACACGAACTTCGTGGATGGTTGGCCTGTGGTCATATTGTTATAGCTTTGCAGTAGTTTCCTTCCTTATCGAAAGGGCACTGACAACGAAGAATACGTGCATTAAGTGATGTTGAGGAAGTAAAAATCGCCGAGAAATTCAGGTCAAGGTCTAGCAGGGTATCCAACCGAAACAGGCAGTCCAACCGGCCTAGACTCGGCAACCGCCTCACACCCGTGCCTATCCCATGGAAACGCCGTGAAATGAACCTGGACAGGCAGTGATCACTCGTTTAGTAATCGCACGGTTAAGTTGAACCTTCCACAATCGGTTCTACCTGACGTCCCAGGCATTCGACTCGCCTCGGTATGTTGTTAGAAACAAAGCTAAACAAACCAATATCAGTACACATCGTTACTCGGATATTTCTTATGTGCGACTGATCTGCAATGATTCCTTAGAGCGACGATTGAGAATCAGTCTTAGCTTTCAGCCAACAAACTGTCCATCAACAAACCGATTTCTTTCAGAGAAGACCGATAAATCACCGGCTGTCTTAGCTTTCTGTCAACAAACGGAACTCTGAGAGAAAAGAGTTTAGCAGAGACTGATACACTGGTGGTATAAACTATAAATAGTGCACGCATAATTCGTCTGGGCTTGAACTCTGTTTGTCTGTGTGTTTGCTCATGTAAACTCTTTTGAGTTCCGTAGTGCTCGCCTGAACGGTTTGTGTATCCTTTAAGACAAATATGTTAGTCTATGGTTTGCCCCCCCCCCTCCCCCCTCATGGCCTCACGCCTTGTGAAAGTACTTCACTTCTTGTACCGCACAGCGAATTATTAAAGGTATGGCCAAACGATGCGGTAGGTTGTATTTTCGAAAAACGACCTTTATTTTCAACCTTTTATAAACAGTTTTGAATTCAAGTGGCCTTGAATTCAAGTGCAATATCTTCTTCATCAGGCCATTAATTAATTCAAAATTACAGAGATTTACAGTCCACTCAGTGAATGTGACAATACGGATACATGCATTTATTATATCCCAGCCATCGACTACAGAACGTCTATATTGGAATGGGAAACTGTGTGTAGTACTACATGGAGTATAAGCGAACCTTAAGCGACTAACTGAAGCGGTCGATATATGACGAAACTAGTTTTTGTCGCTAAATTTTAAACATTTTTAACATCTTAAACCTTTTTAACTGGATGATAGTGTGTAGAAGCCAATAGAAGATAACCAGAGGGTTCTTAGTGTTAATATGCATTTTAGTAAAGCTTTCTTGGCAGAGACTGAAGAAATATCGACGAAACAACTATAGAACTGCTTTGACTTATTGAGATAGTAATGTAAGCATTCGGAGAATCACTGACTCCAGTATTATATTACTACGTCATATAGTATACACATGCATGGTTCGCACAGGCCTTGAAAAGTCCTTGGAAACCCAACCAGTCCTTGAAAAATCCTTGAATTTTGTTCCAAAACGCCTTGAATATTTGCCGAATATCCTTGAATTGTTGTTTGAATGGCATTTTGGCAATCTTGCTATTGAGTTTTGGTATATTTCTTATAAAAATAGTTGAAAACACTGTAGTGAAGTATGCATTGCCAAATACGAAAATAACACTTGCGAAAAAGAAAACCAGACGAAGTTACAGTAATAGAGTAGGAACTTAGTCTGAACTCTGGTCTGAAACTGAGCAAACTGAAATGAAAAGTTGGTTTTCTTCTTAAATAGAAAATAGTTTGTGTGTTATGAGTCCTTGAAAAGTAGTTGAATTTCTTCCTCCAAAATCATTGCGTGAACCACGTGATACAGCAACACAAAGCACCCATTGCATTATGGGTGATCAATATTTTTCCCTTTGTAATTGTACCTTGATAAATCTTGTTCAAGATTTTCATCAAATATTTTTAAAATAATGCTTCCCATCATTCTTTGGAGGTAATTTTTCCAGGTGGCGGTTAAATGGTTTCAGATGATTGATGTTATTTTAAAATAATCTGCCATAAGTTATTCATTCGTGCATTCGAAAGTGAAATCGAAATTGCTTTCACTTTCGAATGAATATTAAACTTACGGTCTTGAGAGTTCCTTTTTAAAATTAAAAACCGAAATGAGATATAACAGAGTTCAAGTGCCTTTCTAGTCTTCTTGTTGTTTTTCGGGCCGCGAATGAGTGAATCGGAAATGTCGCTTTTCAATAATTTGAAATGAACCGTTTTTTAAGTTGATAGTTTCCAATGTGACATTTTGGATGGATAATTAAAAAGCTATCACTATGACAATTTTCAAGTTTTCCTAGAATTGGCATGGCGATCACTGTCCAATTATTTCCAAAGCGGGAGTGATTTGAAAGTGAAATTTATTTGGCAATAAGACATTAGTTGCTTGAGTTTGTTGCTTGGAATTCGAGTTTTGTTATGCGAAGCGGCTTCTTTCCGACATTTGTTGTTAATTTGGGCCAATTGCAGTATCTGAAATCACAAAAATATCCAAACATTTATGGATTGCGGGTGACGTCATCAATTAAAACGTATAATTAATAAAGGAAGCACTTCCATGATTGTGGCCGATCCGACCCACGTAGGCTTAATTTTTTTAATTCACATTTTTCAAAAAGCAAATAGATCAAATGCGACCGCAGTTGCAACGTGACCACAACAGATAATAGGGCCTTGGTGCTGATCGACCTTACACTAGTACAGTGTGATCCTGTGCTGACAGTTTGGAACGCCCGTGCAACTATGAATATGATTATGCTACTTCAACATGCTGTAACCCGACCTTTCGTTTCAGTATGAAATTGCTGAAACATTTTCACGGATCACCATACTGGCTCATGTTTATTTACATTTCTTTTTCAGTAAAACTTAACTTCTCTTGTAATATTTGTAATTTGATAGACTTCTATATTTCATCAATATGTTTCACATATACTTGCCTTTAATGTTCAGTTTTTTTCTTTGTTGTATTTTTCTTCTAATCGTCTGATATTTTTGTTTATTGCTTTCGCACTATGCTTTCAAAACCCATTTTTTTGCTACGAACACGAGTTGGATGCAACTACATTTCTGGAAGACATGTCTGGTGTCGTCGGCGTCCTCGACCCAGTTCACTGCTGCCAAGTTTTCCGTCCATGGCTCCAAGATCCAGAAAAAGTTTTCTACTGAGGTGATAGACGGCCAAAGAGGTGTTCAAGGCGAGCATGGGGCGAGATTGCTGTAATCGCATGTGACTCTGAATAATTATTTGATTAACGACGAAGCCAAAATTTAGGTTTCTTCTTTGGAATATTGTGTGACTGAGCAGGAATGCTTACTTTGCTTTATTCAGTTTTCTATATAAGACACGACTGATAGTTATTAGTTGAAAACCACCGGTTGTTAGCCTGACCTTAGAAGCTAATTTTCCTTTGCAGCGAGAAAGGATTTTCCGCGTGATGGATCCTTTCGCGCTCCAAAGGAAAATTAGCGTCTGAGGTCAGGCTATCGGTTGTGGAACCAATAAAAATGTTAGAAATTCGATTAATAGCGGTTAGTGTTTTATAGTTAACAATTAATGGAAAGCAAACACAGCAAATTCCAAGCGATGCAAACCTGTCATGCGTATTACGTTTCACCTAATTCCTGGAAACTGACCGCATGGCACGGAAGCTCTGTATCGCGCCATTACCATTCTGTATCGCCTTCTCATTTGTCCCACGCAGTTTCAAGCCTTCAACAATGATCGAAGTTTTATTGGAGAATTTTAACAAAATAAGGTAGGCGGTCGGTAGACAGGTGAAGCATGTGTGTGTGCGGTAATGAACCTATCAATATCTGTCCACGTGTTTGTCTCCGTATGATCTCGTATTTACCTCAGTAGCATTCAAGTAATGTAAAAGCGGAAGTATATTCAGGTATCCCGCATTATAACATAGTTCGCTCAAACGGCTCCATTTCCGCAGTGCTTTACATCAGAGAAGAAACACAGGAGTTGTAAGCAATGAGCGTCTTGCAATATCATGAATTCTTTTAACTGCTATACTCGTTAGTAACCGTTGGAAGCCGCATTTTGAGCCAATCGAAATGCATTATGGGAACCGACTCGTTTTCAGCCAAGTTCAGGTTCAAGGATGGCACTTAGCATTTTACCCCATGTCGAACTTAAGCAAAGCAATCAGTTGGCCGTCATGCATCACACATTTCTTCTCATAATAACGGTTCTCGGTCGCCCGGGAGATTGTGAATCTTCTGTGTTAGTAATAGTAGGACGTCTATTCTTATAAAAAATAAAGGGGCAGGGTGTCACCTATAGTGAATCGCTGATTAACTATAATATAATTGACTATTATTTCGTCGGTCGGTTTGAAGATCACGATCTACGAAGACAGTAAATTATTTGGTGAAGCTCTGCCCCGAGATTGAAATTCGTGTTTCTTTGAGCACGTGGACACTGCAAGCAAGCAAAGCTTTCTGTTATTTTATACCCGACATGCTACTAACAAGATTGCAGTTAACGACCCTTTTGGCTTCGCCTCCTACTCTGTTAAAACATTTCGCTCTTGCTCTACAACTTGCGGCGTGTGTACATAGGTCTACATACATATTACAGTATGGACACTCGCAACTTGTACTTTACCGCTACCGCCAGGAAACACATGCACGCCATGTACATGTGCTTGCGTCAAATGGCTAATATCAAATTACTCTCCAATTCCCCCACATGCCCACTAATAAATATCAGTGCGACTACAGGAACCAGGGTCACTTTCATTTGGCCGACTGAAACAAACAAACCCTAAAACCATCCAATGAATATGAGAGATTCCCACGGTTTGTCTGGAATCAAAACCACAAACTCCAATAGTCGTATTGCAACATCGTCTGATATTTCGTCTGTCAAAATACTGTCCGTCAGTATATACAATCTTAGCAGATGGTGACGTCTGGACGGATAGTCCGTCTTATCGATCCAAGCTCGTCCAGGAGGTTAACCCGGCGTGGGCAATATACACTTTGTCTTTTTTAAAGAACAAACTTAATAAGAACACTGAGGCTGAAATCGCCCAAAAAATAAGAACAAATTAAGAACAAACTGAGGCTGAAATCGAAATGTATTGAAAAAAACTAAGTAGTAAAAAAATCGCATTGTCCGTGTATGTACTATATGCGACATACTTTACACATTGCAACTACACTATACTGTAGGGTCACAAAATTAAATCTTAAGAAGATCAGTAAGATCGTTGTGACAACGAAGATCAAATAACAATGCCAAGCCGGGCTATCAGCCCGGGCAGCCTGGTACAATTGCAGCGGGTATAATAGATACAAACGCGATAGGTGGAAGTGGAAGTTGCCCCGTGGACAGCTGGCTTGTGCCAGCAGGATACCTGCATGTATTTAATGAAGCTCCTGTGATTGGTTAGTTTAACCCTATTCAGACTGGGCTTTTTTGAGTTCCTATAAACGATACGAATGTGAAATTGGTAACAGTAGTTAAGCAACACGAAACAAATATTTTGGTAATTTTGAAATAAGTCAACTGCGACGTCACATGACGTCACAAGGCCGCCATTTTGAATTTTAATGGCCGCCATCTTGGGTTTTCAAATGACGTCATAAAGTTGCCGAAAGCATCCCATTCGATTCAAAACTGCTGAAAAGCGTCCTTAATGTACGTTGAAAATCTATTATTGCAAAATTAAAGCAGCAAAGGCAGCAAAAACGTCCTACAAAATATTTACAGACCGAAATTGGGGCAGAGTACTGTTCCAGAACTTGGTTGCCATGACAACAACTAATTATACCAAATTGTTCCCTACTAAATTTTGAAAAAAGTCACATAGCAACACTGATGTAGGTAAAACCGTTTCGGAGATATAGGGGATAAAATCGGTTGCGCCCCCCTAGTCTGAATAAGGTTAATTACTCATTCCAGCCGGCCATCGTCGGACTCACTCGGTAAAGAATCAATATCTGGAAGCTGAATTATCTGCATCGGCGCGGTGCGGGGGGCAAATACTGGAATTGATCACAAGATCATTCAATGTATTGCTGGTTTTTCACCCGCGGCCTTGTTTGTGTCCAGCACAATAGAATTGTAGTTAGTGTCTTTTCTTAACGGGACACCGATATGGCAACCAATGCCTTTGTCATTTGCATCTCTCACGGCTGAGTGAAAACCAGCAACAGTGACTTCAGAACAAAGCAAAGCATATCGATCCTGGATGGAGCGCGCAAGAGAGAGAGAGAGTGTTTCAAATGAGTCCCTATATTTTATTATGAAACTATTTCCAAGTTCGGGAATGATACAAATTAGATACTTACAAAGGTTACACTTTTAACTCTATTCTGTCATAAAAATATGTGAGGTTTTTCGGACATATTTAACAACTTTGTATGGCTTTATATTTTCAATACCGTGTACACATACAATGGGCAGTGATGGGTGAAACCATCAAGTATCACTGCTGTTGGCAACTATCATGGTACACTAAACAAAATGGAAAAGGGACCCCAGATCACGCAAAACTCGATAGCTTTAGGAGTTTTCGCGAGTTTTTTGATAATATAAACATAGTCAGCCTTCAGGTGAAAAGCTCGGCACTTCACTTACCGTTGGTAACTGCTAGTATTTTATTTTATGTTATTTTAAACTGAAATAATGCAATGCATTTGTATAGGAAATTTGCTTTTGGAGTTTGATTAAGTTACAAAATAGATTACTATAAATAATTGTACACGGCCTGACCAGACCAATTTTAGGTATTTTAAAAGATCAAATGTTCCATCCCTAAAAGGCGAAAAAACTTATCGGCAGTTTGTCAGATAACTTTGGCACGTGATGTCACTCCTGATAACCGCGTGATGCACGTGATTCATTGTGGCACATAATATTGTGCGAGTCATGACATGTGGTTCGATTCTCACCCGAGCGAATTTAAATGAAACAAAATATTATATTTTTTAACAAGCTTGGAGTTTCATTTGGTAACCTAGTGTGGAAAACGAAGGAAGGCATGGACTACTACGTCAAACAAACGTGTGTGGGCAGTCTAATCAATTGCGAATGAAATCCTGTGAGCATGCGATAGATAACACTCTAATGACGTCACCGGAAAATTTATTTCACGGTCAGATATGCCGCGCTCGGGGATTCCCCCAATTTGAATATAGTCTGGTTTTATAGTCTATACTCGATCAATGCACCGTTTTACTCTCTGAACTTGGATCTTGGGACTTTGAGGCTCCAGCAGTACGCTGTTGTAGAACTTTATTTTCAATAGCATTCCATACAGTTCATAGTCCAAGCATTTGGTCGTTTACAAAGCTTCTTTACAGTCTAGTCATGCAGGTAAGTGACAAAATAGAAATGGTTTGAGTTGTGTCGTGCTAGCAGTAATATATTGTTATATTACTTACTAACATATATTGTGAAGAAACACTTTTATACTAAGAATCGGGCGACAAATCCGCGTTCAGCATGTTGTCCTTGAATGTAATTTAATGACAGTTTGAAGCAATTCGCACCAGGTTCATTTCTTCTTTGTCGCAAATACTGACAAAGACGGTATTAAAAGATCTGCGGAGGAACTGAATTGAATATGTCACATCACATTCTTGCCATGGCGACTGAAGCACAATCTAACGTCTGAAACAGTAAAGGACCTCTTGCTTTTTGTGACAGCCGGTGAAAAAGGGAGAAACGTGCAAATCTTGAAGGACAAAACCGATAACGCCTAGACTCGTAGCTAGAGACAATGTCACCATACCTGCATCACCACGACACAATTCTGAATTCATTCAAATCCAAAATCATGCAGTTGAAAGTTATAATAACCTTTCAGAATGTTTACGCGCATTTCGGCCACTTTAATGGAGCATTCGGTGGCATACAATGCCAGTTAACATTTGAGTTTGGTTGGCTGACTAGAAACATTTTATAAAAATGTATTATAGCCACTTATTAATCAAAATTATGTGTGCATGACCTTCACTTCCGGCGATTGTGTAATATAATACAAAGAGAACTGTGATATATAACAAATTACTTTCCCTAAAATGGCATCAGTTGTGAACGGAAGCTGGTGTAGGCGTATAAATCTGAAGTAGACTTCTTACAGCACCTCCGTCTTCCCTCCACTCCCCTTCCACTCCCCTCCTCTCTCACCGGTGCAATATTAGCGACCTTTAGCACCAAAACATTCCGGGCCGGCGACGGTGACCGGAAGCAAAAATTAGTTTTTAGAATCATACTGCGCATGTCACAACGTGGTGGCGTCGCACCATTATTTCGACGTTGTGTGTAAAACGAGAGTATATTTTTCTTCTTTTTGTTGTGAAAGTTGCATATTATTGTCGGATTTTAATGCAAACGTGTTTGTAAGTACCCCAAGGTTAATTAGTGACATTTTTTCAAGTTCCTGTTAAATCGACCGTTGCCATAAAAGGTTTGTTCTTTCATGATTGCAGGAACCGAACCTGGAACTGACATGGCCTCCGATTGTGGAAGCGGCGGGAAACCACAGTGAGTATACTCAAATGTTTTTAAATAGAAGTTTGCGTATAATTTGTAGTTTCACTGAATCAATTAGTGGTGAGAGAGACTTAAATTATCGTATGACATATCTATATATGAACTTTTTAAAGTTTAATTCACGTTTAGTTTTCGAGAGTGCCGAGTTGGTAGAAACATGTGTTTTTATTTCTGGTTTAATATTTTTATTATTTAAAAACAAGCTTGACTCACGGGGGAGAATTTTTTTTTTGAAGGAGTTCAAGGAGAACGTTTTAGTTTCAGGCTAGCTTGAACAAAAAGCGTCTTTTATTTACCGTAATTTATTAACTTTCTTTGTAACTTTATACTACTTCAAATGCCACCTAATTTCTGTTGTCTCGAATGCAATTCAACAATTAAATTCGACAACTTCAGCCGAAATTTTAAAAATTGCATTCGACATGGCATGAATTCGGTGTTTAAAGCAGTTGTCGAATTTCATTCAACTGAATTAGACGCAAAAGAAATTCACTGTTTGAAGTATGCCTAATTTGTTTATTTAAACGTAAGGTTTTCAAGCATTCCCTTATCTTTCTTTCGTTTTTATTTAATTTTATCATAACCACGGAGTGGACTACCGAACATGACGTTATTTTATTGAGAGAGCTTATTGCCAGTGATTTATTTCTATACAAGAAGCGGAAGTACCGAGGAAAAATATGGGAAAGTATTGGAGAACGGCTCAACTCTATTCAAACAGTCAAGTTTCTAATCAAAGACAATAAACCGTCAATAAACCCAAAGAAGTTATCTAAGGGAGCTCCATTTGCTGAAATGACATCTGCATAGTTTTGCAGAGAACGAGGATTCATGATACTGTCATTCCACTGGGTTATTCGGTGGCCATGTGTCTCAAATCGGCAGGTATTTTTCACTGGTAACTGGTAACTGGTAACTGGTAACAGGTAACTGGTAACTGGTAACTGGTAACTGGTAACAGGTAACTGGTAACTGGTAACTGGTAACTGGTAACTGGTAACTGGTAACTGGTAACGGGTTTTGCTAAAAGGCAGCCCACGGCCCGCGGCCCAGTTTTGAACGCATAGCGTTTGCTTGGCCGCGACCCGGTCCGTAGCCAGTAAACATGATGAAGATTATAAAACTATTTCAAGTTATTTGATTGATTGATTGATTGATTTATCAATTGATTGATTTATCGATTGATTGATTGATTGATTGATCTATTGAAAGGCTTTTGAAAAGTATGCCACTCTGACTCTGACGCCAGACCGGATGTGAGAACACCCGAGCTTTTCCTCTCCTTTACATTTCCAGTTCTGTTTCTTGGTTCACAAAAATTACGTAGAAAGTTGGAGAAAATGCTTATATACAAGAGTATAGAAGTGTGTAAAATGCGTTAAAATTGGTGTTCAAGAATCCAAATTCATTTGTTCCCTCTGGCTCTGCATTCCTGCCAAAAAATACACTTTATCTAATATATTTTAGGCAGCCATGGTGTCAGCTAAAGTCTGTACTCAATATTTTTTGCTATATAGCCCTCAAGAATAATAAGTAGCATTTTTAATGCCTGTATCCAGTGTGGTGCACATTCACGTTATTGGCTTTGTTATCAATAAATTATACTGATACTAATATTAATAAAAGTGTTTTTTCCCTGATTCCAAATTAAAGGGGAAGGTAAGGATACTCACAGATCAAACAAGGCAGGAATAACGAACTTTAAAAATCTTATGCAAGTTTAATTTTTTTTAACCTTGCATACTCATTTTCTGCATTTAAATTTATAAATTTTAATTAATATGTGATTTTATAGTCACAAAATCAATAAATATTACAGAAGGGTCAGTATACTTATGTGAATTTCACAAAACAATTAGACTGACGTAATCAAATACATGTAGTTTTTGCAGTCATCAGTCCATACTTGTCTTAAGTTAATATATATTGAAAAATGTTGTACATGTACAAGACCCATTTAAATATTTCAAGTCATCCATTAAAATATTCAGTTCCCATATTTTGCAACAAGCACTGTTAAATATTTTTGTACCAAATGAATGATTGTGTAATATTTAATAAAATAAATAATAATACTAGCAGTTACTCGTGTCACAAGTGGAGTGCTGATGAAATGTACCTGGAAAATACTTAGAAATTCTGGAAAACTATATATAACTTTTTCCAGCTCATGAAGAAGAAAAAGCAGTGATGGCAGGACTCTTTCAATCTTTTTATATTGATTCACCCCACTCATGAAAACGTGTGACCTACTTGTGACCAACAGCACCTATCCTTGCAAAACTGATAGCAATTATTTTGCATTCTGACTCTCGCTCATGAAAATGCATGGCTGACTAACAGCATATTAATTATGACATGTTTTGGCTCACTGCCCATCAGTATATCACAGGTTCCTTAATTCACAGACAAATATTAATTTGAGATTTTTCCTGGCCTATATGATGAGCTATGCTACCTCGCCTTTCGTTTCAGCAGCAGATATGAAAGATTCTACTTTGCTAAAAGCTATTAAAATATAAAAATAATAATGATAATTGTATTTAATTATAATTTATAATGGCTTATTTACCGTCAGAATATGTACAGGAAATGTAAGTGGCTCTTCATATTGATCACCTGTAATGTTTACAAGTATTTTTAAATATATTTTAAGAAAAGATAATCTAAGAAACAAAGTTATTCAATTTTTAATATTTGCAAATTATATATATATATATATATAGTAACACAAAAATAATAGAAAATTTATAATAAAAAGGAAAAAGGTCTATACCTCAAGTTCGTACTTTTTTTATTTTGCAGTGAGGTTCCCATCACTTTTGTTCAAGAGTCTCCCCTTCATAAACTATGAATAGCCCCTCTTTTCCCATTGTAATCTGTAATAACTCTCGATACATTATGGAGGGTAAAGAGGGACTACTTAAGGGGTAAGGAAACTAAAATTGAAATTAAAGCTGGGAACAATAGAGTTACTATTAAGAAATCCTGGATTACATGTATTTCTTTGATTACAAGGAGGCAAGAAGGGTTTAGGTCCAATGGACCATTACTTTTATTATCGTACTGCAGGGAGGGCTTAGGGATGGACCATTACTTCAACTACCATACAGGAAGGGCTTAGGGGACAGGGAGGGCTTAGGGATGGACCATTACTTCAACTACATGTACCATACAGGGCTTAGGGGCCAGGGAGGGCTTAGGGATGGACCATTACTTTAACTACCATAATTATGGAGAGGGCTTAGGGATGGACCATTAATATATTTCATTTTATCTTGGGTTGCAAATTGTTTGCTATTCCCTATCTCATTTTTCATAACTTTGTCAACCATTCCAATCCATGGAGCTAAAATATCAGGAAAATTTGAGAGTGATGTTGCAAATATAGAAAATATATCGGGAAATCATCAGGTGAAAATTGGGAGATTTATAGCAATTGTATGGGAAATGATTGTGTATCTTAATTATCCGGAGGTGACTCCCCATAAAATCAGGAGAGTCCCACTAAAATCAGGAGGGTTGGAACCTCCGCTTTATGTCATGCAAATTATTTTGATTTTTTTCTTTTCAGCTCAGGCAGTTTTTTTTCAAAATTTCTTGGTTGTGCATGTACTTCCCCCACAAATACAATGGTCTCTTAGGTCTTAGGAAGGGTTAGCCTGTGAACAGGCTCTTGTGGGAAAAGAGCAAAAAATTGAAGAAAAATAACTTTTTGGAAGGGAGGGACCTGGGACGAGATAGGCCCCTTCCTTCCAAAAATTACTTTTCTTCGATATTTCGCCGTTTTCCCACAACAAGAGCCTGTTCACAGGCTAAGGAAGGGTTGGGTCAGAAAATTTTTAGAAAAGAAACATAAATACAACTGCAGACATAGTTATGGCAATCATCTTTTATTCCATCATTAGTGCTCAGTTATTTGCTCAGTTGAGATTTTAACAGTTTTGTCATCATCGCCATCACTATGCATGGAATGTTAGAGAGTAGTCACTTATAGAAGTACGGGAACAGTCAGATTTCATCATGAGGCATTGCCTGGCCATAGTCAGTAGCAGCACTTCCAACAAATACGTCATGGTGTTTCAACATTTCATTTTTGCCAAGAACACCATCCTAAGTGTAAAACACACATACTGTTTAGAAAACCTCTTTGTGCAAATTAAATTTATTTCAATTTATTATATTTTATTGTGTTATATTTAGAAACTTTCAACAAGGTCACAACTCTAATGGTACAGGGAGACAAAGCAAAAAAAATTCATCATATAAAAATCCATAAGATACCAAGTATTAACAGTGCTGATAAAAGCCATCTTTATTTGTACATATACAATATAATTGGTTGTACTTTTTTTTAACAAAGTCAGCTGAATTTTTGTTCACTGGCTCCAAAATTTTTTTTTCTTATGGATTTTTACATGATTTTCTTGTGCGCTCAGGTTCAGAAGTTAATTTTTTCTGATGGGTTTTCATAATTATGATGAAAAGAAACTTACATGGCTGTTTGAAGATATGGCTTTTATCTTCTCGTGTTGAATTTTGCAACACACTCATTCGCTGCACTCAGTCTGGTGTGTTACTGTGTTTGACATTTGAAGATAAAAGCTGTATCTTGGCACGGCCATGAAGAATCCTCTACAGATCTATATATGATTGGAACATAAAATATCAAGAAGCAGGTCGAGACCAGGCTGGCCAAATATGGGCACAGTCAACAATAATGGAGGTCTGCTGGCCAAAGTCTGGTACAATTAATTTGGGTTTTAATTGGCTAGCAGATTTTACATTCCACTTGCCACTTTACCTAGTAAAAATTATAGATTTTAAATATGTAAAAATCCCCTCTGAAGGAGCGATATTTTTTTGTCAAGTCAGTAAATGTTGTTCAATTGAAACAGATGGTTCAACTCTGGCTCACACCAGAAGAATCAGGGCGGATATGTTTTAATATGTACAATCACCAATGCAAACCATTTTGCCAGCCAGAGTCACTGTTCTGCGATGATAAAGCATGCCTGGAATGTACATGTACTTTGACCCTATCTGGGCCAGGGGGGGGGCCCTAATCGCCCCCCCAAGGACATTGTCTTTCGCCATTTCTAAATGGTAAAAGCTATCAACTTGAAAGTTCCTGACTTTTCCCAAAATTTATTAGCGGACAATTTGATGTGCCAATCATAGCTGTAAATACTCCTTTGTTGCCAT
>JANVCJ010114825.1:0-16699 GCA_026413505.1 Epizoanthus ramosus
ACACCGCAAAAGTATTCTTTTGAAAACGCACTAGTGTGGACAAGGCCTCCTTCAGAATCTGAGTATGAAGCTGATTGCGGCGCTTAACACAGTGTGTTAATTCTGGGGCCTCATGTTGAACGTAGCCGCGCAATAGACCGACTCATGCAGTAAGCAATCACTCATAGTCTTTGTATGTAACCATCGCCACGTTGTTCATCGTGACGATAGCTCCCTAGCTAGCGCGCACATGCCTTGTGAAAACCGTTAAGCCTCGTTTATTACAAAAAACATAGCCTGACCTGAGACGCTAATTTCCTTTGCTGCGAGAAAGCTAGCGTCTGAGGTCAGGCTACTTAAAACATTATAAGTATATTTCGACATTTTAGTGTTTTTCCACGCGGACGAAATCCCGACCGCCATCGGCATATAAAGATGGTTACTGTTGTAACAGCTAGATTCAATTGTCCCCTTCATCAGCACAAAACATGCAAAGATTTTGCTTACTGAGCTGCTGGTGTTTTGACCATTTTGTAACGCGAAAAATGTAAAATTATTGCGATCACTGGTGACTTGAGCGATCGTCAACCGCAACTCCGCGAGAAAAGAACATCGACAATCACCACCAAACATTTGATATAAGAAACTGAAAAACTCGGCTTTATAAAAATGAATCGGATCCATTTGTATCCCATCATAATATAAATGTTTGCTAAAAACTAAAAACTAAAATTATTCCATTATACATATTTCCATTACAAGTGACTTCTAGCTGCCAATTCTACGTATCTTGATAAACGATCACGCGCGCGCATTCCCTCCAGTCCGCCCTCTGCACGGGAAGACAAAACACATCATAAAACAACCCTGACTGTCATTTCGTTTCAAAGTATAGTAAAAGTATTCCAGCTGAGAGGCTGTAGAGAAGCACGACCGTTGCCTGTGGCCCGGCACGGATACAGCTAGTTATACTGAATTGTGTTGGATATGCTGAGTGCGTTCCGGTTGTGTGCCGGCCGGCCGGTCATGCACATATTGACTTGCTTGGTTGTACAGGCTATGAACCGAAATCACGGTGACATAACAGCACACACTTTGATGCAATTCTTGAAATTTATAACATTTTAAATGATGTATTATAAATTACAATTTTTTGAGAAATGACAAAATGAAAATGGAAGAGCAATATATTGAAATGATATAGGCTGCTTGTTGATGGGACAGCGGACATGAGTCTGGAGAGGCTTCGTTAGTTGAATACCACGACGGAATTGAGACGGGTCAGTTAGATCAAAAATAACTTTGCCACGGTCACGTCTATCATTTAGTTCTTTCTTTTGCAGTATTAATAAGTCTAATAACTACTCGACACATGGGTAAAGACTAGAAATGTGAGAACATTTGATGGGTATATTTTCCGCTATGACCTACGTCTGTGTTTCTGTTTAGCCCGTTACACGCGAACAAGTTGAACTCGATAAGCTCCCACTTGCCAATTTTTATTTGCCCGTGCGTATAAAAGCAAATGTGGCAAGATAAAAAAACAAGGAGATGGTCGTCAAGGAAATGGTGAAACTTGCGCTTGTGTATGGCTCGAGTATTGCTATTCAAGAGAAACTTATCAAGAAAACCCGGGTGTTTATTATTCACACGAGCAACTGATGAAATATAAAAATTGACAAGGACACTTGTCATTGAAGCAAAAACTTGATCTTTATAAACACTACCGCTTTTAATGTCACCAGCTTTATATATATACTAAAGAAAACTAAATTAGTTTAAGGTATACAAATGTCATTGAAATATCAAATGTTCAAAGGTAAATTGCTGTTCCTTCGTGTTCTAAAATAGTGATATATAAGAAAAATATGTACACTTTTCCATAGTTTTCTGAAGTTTATTCCAATGAGTGGCCTCGCTTCGCTCGATGGACTCAGTCTTTAGGCTACAGCTAGGGTATGTGACGCAGTCTTTGTTATTTAAATGCAGATGAATTCTGTGGTTTTGTTCGAAATTTATCAAATGCTACATGAACTTCAAAACGAGACAATAACAATTTTAAATAACAGAGAAGAAATTTGAAAAAAATCAGTCGGCACTATTATATTATTTTTTAAAGTATTAATGATTTATATGCAAAATGAAAATAAAATTAATGCTTGTCATTTTGAATACCAAACACTAAAACAGACGCAAAATGAACTTTTTTAAAAAGCTGAAACAAGCAGTTCCTGCTTCAGTCTTAGCACACAAATAGGATAATTCAGCTCAGCTCAGAACCTGGAAATTCGTGGCCGACCTGAAGCTGAAAGCGCATTAGAGCATGGCGGATGTCGCGAGTTCATTTATTCATTCATTCATGTCATGAAATCAAGATAGTGCTATTTCCTGGAACATTTCCACTTCATTCAACCCAAAAGATAACACGAGTAGGTCCTAAAGAGATAAACGCGGGAATGACCACCCGAATACAGCCCTTGATAGACTTGATAAAATGGTAGGGTTATTATTTATTCACCCGCATTGGCCAACCATTGTCTACGACGCATCAAATTGTCAATTAACTTGTATTATTTTATGTACAAAGTGAGTTTCAATGAAAAACAACAAGTTGTCATGCACGGATTCTTTTGGTCTCCTAAAATGGTTTGCAACATGGTCATTAGAATTTGACAGTGGAAACAATTACTAGTGCACATCCGCGACGAAAAATAGAGTTTTTTAGCTGTTGGTGATTTCAATATTTCACGGGCTGTTGTTTTTTCAATATTCTGTTATGTGACGTCAGGGTGCGAGTTGATAGAGAAACGTGCAAGAATTACCATTTCTCTCTATACCAGAACAATAGCGTCTTTGTTTCCTTATCGCTTATGTCACAATCGAGTAACCCCATCACATTTTCAGCAATCATAATCCATATTTACCCCCGAGGCACATGTGGTTCACAATCACCAAAACTCAGTGCTATCAAACACTTAAGTTCATTCGTTGGACATGAAATGATGATTTATCATGGGTCCAGAACACCTTCAACAACACATCCATCCATAGCGGAACTTGCCACTTCTAAAAAGCGCGAAATTTGTACAAAAGTATGAAATTGGGGGGGTATCAAATTTGTGTTTATTTCTAGGTGAAGATAAATCACAACTCAAGTTAAGACAAGAAGCCAGTTTCATATACATCTCAGTAGCCTTTTAATACTCTTTAGTTATGCGTTTCTCGCACAAATAAAATAGTAATCTTATCGTATAAATATATACTTCTAGCATTCCTTTACATAAAAATACATCTTTTTTCTTCTTCGTTCTCTTCTGAAACTTTAAATCTATTTACATTTTTACAACTTTTCGTGTTAGGAAAATATTCATACACTGGTTTCGCATTTCTGATGCACAGTAGCCAGACTCAACAACGATTGCGAAAGACTCGAGAGCAAATCCGATGGAGCAGTACGCTCCAAATTTCGTTTTTTGTTTTGTTTTTGTTTTTTTTTATATCTATAACATAACTCTATCAAATTCGATTCATCTATTAAAATGAACAATGTTTGCTGTATTCATACTTTTGCTGCTTCAGCGAAATTCTCACAGCACAATCACAACAAATCAATTTCAAAGAAAGTTTAGCAATACCATGTACATTAATAAATAGCTGGGTTTGAATTTTTGCGACTTTTTCAGACTTCTATATTTATAGTTTTCTAAGCGAAAGTGTCCAGTGCGACTAATTCGAGTTCATGTCCACAAAAACAGCAACAAAAAGAACCACATAGTAGCTGCGTGCAGCAAATTCTGTTCATCAGTTAATCAGCACAGTTCAGTGCTGTGGTTGATGTCGCTTCATGTGTAGCGCCAAATGATCTGACCTCGCAAATGCTCGTTCACAATGCTGGCATTTAAATGGTTTAGCGCCCGTATGTTTTCTGTAATGACGGGTTAGTTCATCTGAGCGAGCAAATCTCCACTCGCAACCTTCCCACGTACAACGATACGGTTTTTCTCCGGTATGCGTTCTCATGTGTGCTTTCAAATGAGAGCTCTTGGTGTACACCTTACTACAACCAGGGTGCTCACAACGGTGAATTCTCCGCCTCTGTAATTCAGGCGAGTTTCGTCGATGTGGTGCAGCAATGATAACATTGCCGTTATTTGGCGGTTGATATGGCGGAGGAGGTCCCAATGGCGGCCCCAGCAAAACTTGTGCTTGTGTGTTAGACATCTCTGGGGAGCCAGGATTCGAGTTTGGTGGTGTTGGTGGGAAAATGACCGTGTAGTTTCGTGGAGGCGGGACAACTTTTAACTGCTGAAAATGGCCAACAGTTTGTGCTGACGAAACGTTCAAATTAATAGTATTTCCTTGACTGCTACTAACAGGAGCTATTGAGCTGGTGACTAAAGTCGTGTAAGGCAAGTTCGCTAGGTTAACTTCACTCTCCGTAACGAACACTTTCTCAGGTATCGGGTCGCCCATTACAGAGCAGTCATCACTGCTAGAATCATCATCAAATGTGAAGAAATCGCTCACAACATTCGCGCTCTCTCTCCTAAACTTTCGCTTCCTCACGATTGGACTGTATGTTATTGGCGACGGTTGTCCACAAGTCAAATACTTGTCCATTTCCCATCGAGTCTGAGGATGAAGAAGAACCGTGAGTCGAACACAATAGAAATAAACAACAAGCATCAAATGAGCAACACTCACTCAACTCAATGAAATGTATTAACTGAAAACCGTTTGTTTCAACTCAGAAACGACATGTTAATCTCAAACGTTTTAACTGAAGTATTTGGTTTATAACTAAGTTTAGCAATAAATCAGAACAAAAAGATTTTGGTTGAAATTATGATTAATTTTGCCGTAGTCTATGGGAATGTGAGATGTGTTTAGTCTACTTTTCTGACCAGCCAGATATCCCGTGTTCTGCGATTATTAAATGAAAATTTCACAATTTGCTGCCGAGTGTCCATACTCGAATAGAACGATAATTCTGCTTGAAGTTCACTGAACTCTCTCAATCTACAGAACTTCAAAATAATAAATCATTTAATCAAGATGGGAAGATAAACTTCGGCAGGCAAAATTGTTATACTAGTGTGGTCGTCAAAATAAAGTCATTTATAAATGTTAATATCCCGCGCGAACTGGCAACCTGTTCAGTTATTTAACGACACTTATGAAAATACAAACTAGACAAGAATGCGTACCTGGATCCAGTCATCCGGATTTTGAGAGGGAACAGTCAAAAAATTATTGGAAGTCACTCGGCCTGTGAAATTCGGAACTGTAGTTGTGACGAGTTCGCAATTTCGATCGTTGTCCATATCTAGAATTGATTTTGGCTCTTGTATAACTGGTACAGCAAGCGCCATAATGCCTAATGGTGCCTTGCTATGTTTTGTTTCTGTTTATCTTTCAGCCCACAAGTATTTCGAAGCAAGTTATTTTTTCAATCACTACCATCAACTTGAAAACCAAGCTCTGCTTTTAGTGATCGATAGTGACTGAGCTAGAAAGCAAGGGGTTTATATCTGGTCTGATGAAACAGCGTAAGAGATTTGTGACCAAATATGGGAAAAGGTGTTGGTGAGGAGCAAACAATGGCTACTCTCATGGGAATACTGCGGAGCCAATCAGAAGCAAGCATGACGTCAATACTAACCCGAGGTCATCTATGATTGGTTAATCAACAAATTAATCCATCGATTGGACCTTGAGATAAACACCTTGAATAATCAAAACTTGACAAGTAATAGAGAATAAACAGGCCGAGAACAATCACAGATTGAACGCCGAGCTAATTAGAATCTTCAAATTCACTTCCGGCGAGCATCTTCGCTCTTGCTCGCAAAAGTGTCTTTATTTAAAACATTCCAACAAAATGTTATAATTTGTCTGTTCAAACCAGAAGAGCATTCCTCTGAGCTATTCCTGCTTAGAGAGAAGTTTGTTTTGGACGGATTCGTAATCGGATCGCATCGCGCAGTTGGCCTCGTAAAATTATCGTGGGAATGTTCAGTGGTCGTCTCGTCGCCGCTCCCACTTCGGCTTGTCTCGACTAATTACGACCGTTTACCACAGCATCGAGTGCTTATCTGAAACACAATCTCCGGGGCCATTATGATGCAAAGTGAGGTCAAAGAAGTGCAACACATATTTTGAATGAGAATCAGTAGCAAGCTCGGCTTTTATTATTTTGTACTAGAATAAGAAAGGCATTGAGTATAATCGACAAAATTAATCCACTCAGATTTTCCACAGGCTGGTCTTTGCACACGCACGACGGTACCAAACTGAGATATTTGTTCCATTGTACTGACATGATAGATCGCATCATTCTCTTATAATAATAAATATGTATTTCAGTCCCGAATTTATTATTTTAAAAAAGGTGGTTTGATAGAATAAGCTTTTCTGATAATTGTAACAAATTCTAATGAAAAAAGCCCACTCAAAAAACTTGTTTCCTGATTAAAATTTGATTTTACGGGTTGGAGACAATTATTTAGCGTTACATTAACGTGTCATAAATTATATATAATAGGCAGTCAGAATTTCGCTTTCGCAGCTAACTGACATCTAGCAACTCACAATTTCTGTTTCAAATTTTGTAGTAGAGATCGTTATGCAAGACGGCATCTGCTGCAAAAAAACTGTCCAGAACACGGACAAATTAGGCGCTTTCTCAATTTCTAACTGCATTTCACAGCTGATTACCAAACTGAATAAACATTTCTTCGTTGTTCGTCTGGAAAACACATCGGATCAGACGGGAATGGAATTGTATTGACAAGTGTTTGAAAAAGGAATGCTAGTTATTTCAATTTGACAGCATGTGTCAAAATGTCATATTGTTCGGTAAAGTCGGCCTGCTCAGACTCGGTCGCGTTACAACGTCGGGACATCGCCGAAGGATAAAAGGCAATCTAAATCGTATTCGTAGGCGTTTCCGTAAGTCCTCGGAAACATTCGGGGTATTTGACAACACAACCCCATTCATATTGAATTACACTGTTTACAGAAACTAAAACAGAACAAATGGATTACTTTATAAACAGAAATAATTAGTTTGTCTTAATACCAGGCGTTTCCTTTCTTCTTTGACAACACTTTATATAAACGAATTGTTTCTAAAAATAACCTGATTGTCTGTTGCTGGTGGGCCGGAATGTTGGCGGGCAATGAATCTGATCTGTAATAAAAGCCTGCGCAACGATTGCATGAACTTGGAAGAAAATGCAGGTTTCTGATCTCGTTTAGAATAAAGATTAAAGAAATCATATCACTATCAGTCTTTTAAAATACAAATAAAAAATAATTGTGCGTTTCCAAGACTGAGCAAACCGAATTCTCCGACAGATAAACTCTAATTTTTAGAGGGTAAAGCAAAGTATTTCCTTATATTGTAATTTTCAAACAGATTTTTCAACAAGTTGTTGGTGTTGAAACTGTGATTCTGAAACTGAATTATATCTAGAAAAAAAACTGCATTGCAAAACTTCCAAATTTAATGAAGTAGTGTTTAGATCTTTACCGCATGAGTCAGTCAGTTATTAAAATAAGGCCATTGAGTATGGAGTAATTATATATTACCCGCAAGTAGTTTTCCCTTTTATTTCTATTTAGGTGCCTTCCAAGTACAGTTCACAAATTTTTTTAACTCTTCAGTTCTGAAAACTGAATAAGGATCAAAAGTTAGGCATCAGAAACAAGCAACACACTGAACACTATTCTTCAAGTGCTCGTGATTTAAAATCTTAAGTTGTTATCAATTACGTTCTTCGGCCTTTTCAGTCCTTAAATTCTCAGTTTATGTTTTGATCATATACTGTCTTATTGAGAACGGCATTATATCGCAGGATATAGCATCGTTACCTTAGAAATAAATCAAAATATCGTCCACAAACAAAAACGTTGTCAGCTCAATCAAATCAATTTTCAATGCGAAGCAATATCACATACGAGAGTGGCATGCATGTCACTCGTACGATCGACAATAAGACGCTACCACCGAATGCATTACTCAGCCACAACTACAATATAATATACAATGCAATCACAAATCAAAATTGCAAATCATGTTATGTTCCAGAGATAAGGCATTGTTTATAGCTATTAACACAACAAAAATATATTACACTCAAACAACCCTCTTTCCTGTTCGTCCAAAAAAATGGTGCAGGATAGCTGACTTAAATCTATAACCTAAACTAAAGGTCGAGCACATTTCTAATAGGATTTCCGCCGGGTATCAGTGATCTCTTTTACAAACCTGTCGCATAAAATGTTCAGGGCTATAGCACTGGCTCAGTATGATTCCAGTTTTTAGTGTATTGAGCCGCGTAACGCTTGACGACTGACGATCCAATATATAGTGGCCATGTATACTATATCTATAACTATAAACTGAAGCATAATTAGCTGGGTAGCGGATGGACAATATATAGATATCACTCTTTCTGTGACCAGCATACATACAATCGCTAGGCAGTCCATCGAGTAAACACAGTTATTGTGCGAATTACCATATTTTAAAAATGGTCCGGCTTTGGCCAGCTCAAAAACACGTGGATTTCAGTTTTTCATCGGTCGTACTGACTTATAAAGCATATTTTAAATTTCTGTTGTCTTCAGTTGTGCCGAATTAGAAAGGACAAACTATACAATTTTCTTCCAAGAATCGATGTTTTTTTTAAAATATCCAGAAAATGTCATCAAATTTTACCCCCCCCCCCCCCCGGCCTTCTTTCACTCTCTGGCCTGGACATACATGAAGCTAACTTTCGTGGTCAGATGAACACAAATTGATGAGCCGAACTGAACTTCCGGTAGTTCTTGTTGCGGCTCTTCAAGGTACTGACACATTTTCAGCTTGGCCACAAATACTACCGAGAGAATTATCAGTTAAACTAGCTTAAACTTTCGTCGTTTTTTACCTTAGTAGCTAGTGTCAGTACGGATGTTAGGAGGGAACTTTTCTTGGGATTCAATTTCAGTTAAGAGCCAATAAACCTGTAAAAGGATTTCAGTCCTGTGAAGACATACTTTTTTGCACGGTTCCGCCAGTATGGGAAAAACATAAAAGGAAACTGAAATAAACGAGTTTGTGATTTTTAGCTATGTTAGCTGAACTGGACACCCGGCCCCTGTATAAATATTGATAATAAATGAATGAATTAGTTAATTAATTAATTTTAAAATAAAATAAAATAAATGTTTGCTAATAACTCACGAAGACCCCGGAGCCCGTCAAATGAGTTCCGCAAAACAGCAAATTTCAAACAGCAAAGTACAACTAATATATAGTAACTCCAGAAATTTGGCTCCGCAGTTCATAAGTGACTTTCTTCGTGGATTCAGTGAACCGGGGTTGGTTACTGAAGTCTGAATAGTTGGGCTTAACATATTTTTGGTCAGTACAGAATGAAATATCTTTCAGTTAAATTGATTTATAGTTTTATAGTTTGTTACTATCAGTTACCACCCGAGTTAGTGGAATTTCTTATCTACTGTTTGGATTTTAAGACTGAGAAACTCTCAAGAGAGCTAGAGTCACCAGCACAAAAACGAAATTGATAAAAGATACTTCTCTTCCCATGCGATGATAACAATGACGCGATCGAAAATATTAAATCCACGTTTTATTTTACTGTTAAGATTGTAAATGGTGGTTTCATTTTCAAGAATAAAATATTATTATGTCTATAGTTTGTACAACTGCTCAACAGAAGCTGCGATTACAGCACTCAGTGATAGTTAGCGACAGTGTCATTGACCGTTTGACGTCAACATAACGAAGGAAATGGATAAGACCATATCTGTAATGAAACGGAATCGCTATTGTCGTAGAAAACCAAAAAGCGCATTTCCTCTTCGGGGATCACGTACTACACTCGCCGAAAGAGGAAATAGTTCTTGACGAGATCTTCACGAGGATATCAAATTTTTGTAAATTACTCAGTTGCAAATTATGATGAGGTTTACTGTATAATAAACAAAAATGGCAAAACGCTAGCAGGAGAAGAGTTTACAGCGTTTAGTTTTACTAGTTTAATCTTATTTTCTCTTGATTTCTTAGTGAGATTCTAAACATATTGTTGCAGACAGATATTGATCAAAAGTCAGTGTCAATTTCAAGAAATTTCTTGCACCAAAGATTAATCCAGACTGAAGCTGTCTTTTTTGCTTTCGAGGGCAAAATTATGAATGTGTCAGCACACGGGGTAGTGTTTAATGATTCTGGAGTCGGTTTTAAATTGTAGGAAAACTGATGTAGGCTTCTTCGGTACAAGATAACCTTTAATAGCAAAGTTAGCATAGGATTTCCCTGGGTGTCAGGTCATTTTCTCCGGGTAGCATATACAGATATATTGACCATACAAATAATATAAACTAATCAAGAACAAATTATACATTTAAAATATTCATGTTTTAAAACAGTTGCTAGTTATATTCATATATTCAGCTAAACTTTTAGCCTAAAGCAAAAACAGATGGATGATTCAATATATGATTAGAACAGCCTGGCAAAGCAGATACTATATCTGTGGCCGAAGTTCCATTATCACAGATGTATTCCAAATCAAACATGGCACAGTTAAAAGTTACTAGCTAGCTGTGACTGTGAAAGATACATTTGTCTAATTCTACGCGGGCTAAAAAAATATTGAAATTTATACAAAAAACATTACATACTGATACTTTATATGTTGTTAAAAAGAGGTGAGATGCCATTGGGCTCCGGTAGTTGTATATATTAAACGATACGAACCAGGCTTTATTGAGACATCAACAACACTAATCTGGATTACACATTAGAGAGCATAGCGCATGCCGGAAAAAACAAACACTATTATCTTTCCGGGTCACACACAAGCACATTCTTGAGCGACCAGGTAATAACCTATATTTAGTTCTAATTCTAATTCTAAGAATTTATACATTCAATGAGTGCATGCAACGATAGACTATTGTCTTTTCACTATACTTATTCGATATTTCCAGTAATATATATTTAATATAATCGGCTTCTGCTATCGATATTTTATCCCGCAACATGAACAAACATAGCGCGCACTTTTTAAAATATTGTATAATCTTCGCGTGCTTTTGTCAGTCTGGTATTAGAATCTTTACAGTTAAGTTTAGTTATCTTTCCTACAACTTTTGTAAACAAGATGAGAGAACTCACGTCGTTCATAAATACGATAATTTACGAGAAAAGAAAAGTGAGATAAAAAATCTTATCAGGGCCAAAGCTTTTCACATCAGGCGATCAGTAAAAAGGTAATTGATCACTTTCGCCTGAGGGAATGAAGCCTCTTTTTTTCTTTAATTTACTTGGACATCGGAATTGAATAAACGCACCCGAGAAACTCACAGAGAAAAGGAGTTAAAATATGCTAGTTGATTTGCGGATGGTTTGCTTTTTAAAAAACACGAAACTATGCTTTATACGGGGCTTTAGGGCATAGCCATAGTAACCGGATCTGGTAGTTGGTAGTAACTCATTACTGACTTATGAATTGTGAAACCCACTGATATGATAACACGCTGATTGTGGCTGTTCTCAGGCTAGGGAAAGTCGGAGGAAGGCACGGAAAATATTCACGATCTATAAAATGCGATTTTGCTCGGGTACGTGACATCCTGACTGCGTCTGTGAACCAGATAATTCAAAAGGTCGGTCAGAATTTGAAAAAAATTAAAATTCACTTTGAATCAATGACCTGAATGACAAGTTATCAACAAGATCTCGCGTTTATCCTTGAATCTTGATATTAATATTAGATTCAAGAGTCTTGGAAGTTCGCCATTCCAGTTTGTCAACAAAGAATTTTCTCACACTTCTTCTGATGTCGGAAGGTCAGCAGGTAGAAAATAAACACCAACTAAAAACACTTTTTCAGTTTTGATAATATGGCGTTAAGACATTTAACAGTGATTTGATTTCGAAGTAGTTTTGTACCGTCAAAGTGTTACGGATTACACTTTGTAATTGGACGGTCAAAAATATTTTGAGTTGCAACAACAATATTTTTGACCGCGCAAAGGACTGGAGACAACATACTTGTTTTTTTATTCCAGCGAAAACCTGATGTAGTTCCCATGTGATGTAAGCTTTCCAATAAAGCGAGTATAGTTTCGACCAAAGAAACTAGTTTCGTCGGTGATGTACAGTGAGTATAGTAATGAGGAAACGAGTAATATTGGAAGTATCGATAAAATTAATTCTTGCCGTGTTCAATTGCCAGAATTATACCCATAAAAGCTAAAAGTTGGCTCTTTTTGCCGACATATGTTTTTACATGTGGGGCATGTAGTCGAACCATGCTTTTGGTTTTTGTGACCAAAAAACAAAAGAATGTATCTGCTCTCCAATAATTGAATAAATTGATAGTTTATACTATGTGTTTTCAAACATTTCAGTATTTAAGAAGCTTTTCCGACCGCGATCTGCACACACTGACACAGCTGAATGCAATATTGTGCTCTTCATATGGATCAATTATATTACTACATGTATCTAATAACATACGAATCAATTCTGCATATTTTTCAGGTAAATTATGATGACTGGAGTGGCCTGCCAGAAGAACTTAGTGACGACCAATTATTTCAGGTGTTTTCTCTACTCAGTCTCGATATATAACACTTAATAACACGTAGTTTTTCGCTTACTGATTTCTTGTCAGAGTGGTGTGGCAGATATTTCACAAGGTTGTAACTTCTATTTTCATTCTTACTCGCCGTTGAGTTCATTGATCCAAAATAATTTGCGAGGCTCTGTTACTTGGAGTCCAACTTTCCCACAAACGATTGCATTTGTCGCACACAACAAACAATTCTCCTGTTATAAAGTTCTTCGCTGACGGCCACGTTGAATTTCGGGATTTGAAACTGATAATGGATTTGGATTTGTTGTTTGGTGATCTTTGGTAACACATCAGCTACAAAGAATACCACACACTGAAGCTGTCCTTGAAATGTTTTATTGAAGCAACTTTCAGTATCTCATACCATTCAGTTTCTACGGAAATTGAGATGGGCGAGGTTTGAGTGGGGGAGGCCAGCCAACTTAACTAAGTCAGTCAACCTCCTCCGCTATATTTTGTTTCATAACTTCTGCTCGCTGCGAAATCAGTTTGAAACAGTTTACAACGGCTTTGAGCAAGTAAGACATGCAGTGTAGATTGAAACAAACAGAGATAAGTGCAGATAATACTTTGTGAGGAAAAACATAGAGCTCAAGGAAGCGAAAGATTTCAAGTTTCACTTTCTTTCTCGTCCATGATCCAAACATTATTTTAATTTATGACTAATGGTTATATCTACTTGTGATCTCTTGGCTTTCTCTGACTTCATGACAATGCACACAAAACAACTTGGACAGCCACTTTCCCTCCTTGTGAAATGTCAGTTAATACACACTGAATTGATAACACGACCATTTGTTAAGTATTTCTCGAAAAGGATAAGATTTTAAAATTTTGTGGAAATTGAACAACATTCGAACGAAAACATGAACAATTGGTTCATTGTGTAGCGTTTTTTCTCCGAATTGCGAAGGGGATCCGACTACACATACCGAAGTCATTGACCCATTAACGAAAATAACCGAAGTACTTCGGGAATTTTTAGAATGTGACCCAACATTTCGAGTACTCGAAAACATTAAGATTACAATGTTGATATTGTCCGCTATTTCCGTCTTGATGCCTAATATGGTTTGCCTGGAGCTATCGATATCAGATCGTTTCATGACAGGGCCATTCCGATATAAACCGACCGTAAACGATACGGAAAAATTGCACACACGAGGACGACGTGTTGTTGATGCAATTGTGCTGACACTTGAATCACAATAATCTGATGCTGGAGCTGAAGCTTGAGTGCAATTCCAAACATGGTGAACGACGAGCTCTTTGAAGCAGAAACTTTACAAAAATAGCTTCACTAATCTCTCCGATGATGAGCCGATTAGCTTTCGGGGCGTTCCCGGGAATATTCGGAGCAGAGGTTTATCACAATTTAGGTTTACGAACTCTCCAGATCTGTACCAAAATAGTTTCCGAGGTAAACAAAAGCATTAATGTTTCGAGATCTAGACATTTCTATACAGAAAAAGCGTCAGGCATGCGGGGCTCTGATTTATCGAAGTCAGATATTTGAAATACGACTGAGAACCATACACATCGTCGCTGTGTTTGGTAAAAAACGTGTTTTTCACGGCTTTGTTGCCTCAATTGTTTAATAGGTGCTGCGGTTTAAAATTTAAAAAAACGCCGTTTTTGTTTACAGTGAAGAATCTAAGAGTGTAAGAGACTGTTTATATACAATTGTTTATATTTTTAATACAGCCTGTTCTGGTAATAATTTAGTATAAGGAGTTCTCTTTGAATTTCTGAGTGCAACGTTGAGCCGAGTCGACAATAAAGACCCTGCAATCTACATTTGATATGTAAGTACAGCTAAATATCTAGACTCCTCGCTTCTGTTTTCATTAAAAGCGGAAACACAGCTGAACTGCTTCCGATGCTTCATTTAGTTCTTAATTCTTACAAAATGATATGATTTTTGTTCTGATACAATGCTGAAATGATGCCAAGTTTCTCGACAGACTTGTTGTAAAATACACTGCGTGGACGCATCTCTTGTAGCAAAACTAACCTTTGACTTTAAACACCTCAAATGTGAGCTAAACACAAAGTGTAACTATATTATTAACTAAAATTTCTTTCACTGATTCACATTCTCAAAGTACAGTTGGGTTTCTGATATTTATGTTAGTTTTATAAGGAACAGCCCAGACTCCGTGTTCAACTAAACAGTATACGCATTTAATTAACCTATTCAAAAAGGTTGAAAAGGCTTAACCCAGCAACGCTGAAAAAGTACATTTTAATTTTAAACTTGGATTCAAGGTGTGTTTTCTAAAGTATAACTCGGTGCTATTTTCCAGGTTAGTTTTGTACTAAGTCAGTGATTAACAGTGTTCAGCCGAGTTAGTAGTTTGCTATGCCTAGAAATCTACAGAGAATATTTGTAGAAGGCAAACAGCTTGTATTAAAATCTTCCTTTATACTGACTTCGTTGCTGTGGACTGGTCGCACATTATCAAAGCTTACCGAAATAGTGAACTACGCCGGGATTTAGTCAAGAAACTGAAAAGTCACTCGAAGATTGAAAGAACTGTAAAGCAGTATTAGATATCATATGAATATATTGGGCAACCTGAATATAAAGTCTGTCCATAGAAATGAAAAGCAGAAAAAGCTACATCGAGGCCCGAATAGTAAATAGAATATTGTAGTAATTGTACAGAGGAATTGTATTTGGAGACTGGCTGCTAACTTTTTTCGTACATTTGAATTGTAATGATCACTTGACAAACCGGCCGCTATCATTGTCAGTAAGCTGATGAAGTGTGCAGTGACTTAGCCTATAACCAGTGGAGTGAGCAGTTCTGCCGTACTTTGGGTCGCAATTCAAAGGGGCATTGTCAAAGAGGTTTTATCCCCCGGGTTTTTAACGCATTTTCATACTTCGCGGAATTGCGTCAAATTTAATTGAGATTTTGCTGGTATTCTGGAATAAAATTCATGAATGAAAGAAACGGAAAGTTGAAGTAGCAAATGCCTTCAAATTCAATGGATCAGCATTCTATATCATGGCAATCCTAATTTCCGAACCCCCGGGCCCGTATTGAAACAGAGATTGATTAAAATCGTAAAATTTGTTTCTATCATTCTACGCCATCGACAGGTTTAATATATGAACTGATTAAAAGCGTGGGATAATGCGAAATTTCATTACTGTGACCCGTATTATTTCCTCTTTACTGGCTGAACTTGGCACAGTTATTAAATAATTTGGTCAGTTGCCAAAATGCAATTCTTCACCTTGACAACTGACAAAAAAGTCAGAACAACACTGGTCTCAAGCCGCGTGAATGAAGCTAGATTGTAATATTAAATGAACAATCCGGAACCAGTCGCCCCAGTAACCCGCTAAATAACGACAAGTATAGAATCAGAAAAAATTATCGCTGAAAATAAGAGTTTTAATTTATATTTAACTATTGCAATTGACTTAATTAAAGAAGGACTATTTGATAACATCATGGGGCAGGGAGGGGGAGGAGTGTTAAAATTGGGGAAGCCGGTTACAAACTTCCAATTATTTTCAGTCCGGGGCACTCCAGGCTAGAAATCAATCAATTTAACCCATTCTCCCAATCTCTGTCCAAATTGTGTATCTTGTGTTCAGACACTTAAGGTGCTGTTACACCGTGCAATGTTCTCAGCAACTTGTCCGCTCGCAACGCGTTGCAAGACAAGTTGCAGGAGGGGTGCTACATAGTGTAACGGCGCTTGAAAGTTGCTGCAATCGTTGCGAAAAGTAGAACTGAGTTCTACTTCACAACAACAAAAATGCGAGACAAGTTGCTGAGGTACCCTGTTACACTGTGCAATTCTTCAGCAACTTGTCTTGCAATGGCGTTCCGAGACAAGTTGCTGAGGTGCCCTGTTACACTGTGCAATTCTTCAACAACTTGTCTTGCAATGGCGTTGCGAGACAAGTTGCTGAGGTGCCCTGTTACACTGTGCAATTCTTCAGCAACTTGTCTTGCAATGGCGTTGCGAGACAAGTTGCTGAGGTGCCCTGTTACACTGTGCAATTCTTCAACAACTTGTCTTGCAATGGCGTTGCGAGACAA
>JANVCJ010114936.1:0-16685 GCA_026413505.1 Epizoanthus ramosus
CCCCACCAAGGAATTTTCGACCACAAAATTTAGCCGTTTAATCAATCGACAAGATCTTTTTAGCAATTGCTTTCAAAAACTCTCTAATATAGGAGGACCTCAGATGACGTCATTGTTTGTATTTGGTTCATTAGCATAAATCCAACTTCCAGCTTCAGCGGCTCCAAACGAGTTCCACAGATGAAAATAGTACGACACTAAGAATTGAACGAGATATGCTCAAGACCGTTTGAGGAATTGGCGCTTAAAATCTCCAAAACCGGCTATAGACAACAGGTGCATTTAGTAAAAGCTGGGAGAGAAACAGTAGTGACAAATGTAGCTTCAATACTAGTGCTTAGAGTGTTTCTCCGACGTCACATTTCAGGATTTTGTCGATTGGTCAAACGGCAAATTTTGAGGTCGAAAAATCCTTGGGGGGTCCAAATACACCTCCTCCCCCTTATGCTTTTAAGGGTTAATCTAGTCACACAAATTAGATAGTTTTAGATTAGAAACTTATTGTAGTACCGACTACACTTGAGGATGATGACTTCACTTGCTGGCCTGCAGAGGCAATTTAGTGGTAGAAAGTACTGCATGCCCAACTGAAACATGACGGCTTAACTTCATGCATGTAATTTCATTTCATTTTCTTTGCACTCAGGCTTCCGGAGATTCCGCCATACTGCCCCAACATGATCACAGAGCCCCGGGACAAACTGCAACAAGTCAACAGCGAAGGGGAACATTGAGGAGATTACTCTGACAGTTTTGACGTTAAACAAGAAGTTCTGGTATAAAAGGCTAAGCCCCGCCCACTGATTTTGACAAATATGAATAGTAATTAAGCAAAATGGCGGCGGTGTGGAAACTGTCACGACCAAGTCGTGAAATATTTTTATCAAATGAATAAGCAGCGAATATGGATTTTTTCTTTCTCCATAGCAAAATGGAGCACTTGATGTTATTGTTTTCAGCTGGAAATAAAATGAATAATGAATTCGTCCCACTTGACGCGTTTTTTCTTCTCCACTTGAGCGACCTTGAGTCTGTGTGCACCATGCGAAAACGCAGTTTCTTTTGCGAATGTATGCGAAGTTCACGGTCTTCTAGATCTGTTACAGTTGTTTCTGGAATCGAGTGTTTCGTTTGTTTCAATCCGGATTTTTTTATCGTGAAAGCCGATATTGATGAGGAAAGAACTTCGGTTACTCGTGCAATTTGAAGGCAATTGGGCGACGTCACGGCACAACCGCCAATCTCACGGCACAGCCACCAAATCCTACGACACAACTACAAAATGTTACGGCACAACCAAAACATTTTACGGCAAAACTAAGAAAATCACTGCACAAACGCGAAAAGAAGCCTACGGCGGAAGTAGAAAACCAACGGCGGAAGTGGCGGAAAAGAAACTTCCATGACGGAAGCAATCTCGTTTTATTCCCAGAAGGCTTTCGGGCAGAGATTGTCCCCTATCCTCTAATAACTTTTACCACAGAAGTTATCCGGCGGCGGGAACTGATACTTGCCATGTTTTGCTCTAGCTGTGGAAAAGAAATTTGCCCCGGGTTTTACTAAAACTCCACGGAATGACGGAATGACGACACGGAATACTAAAACACGTAATTAAAAAAATATGATATAAAGAAAAAGAGAAGATAAAATAAAAAGATACAAATGGCATTACTGAAATACAGTGAACCAGTTTCTCGCTGAAATTATAACAAGAGGCTGCTGCGCACAGCCTTGGGGGGGGGAGGGGGGGGGGCTCAAGCGCAGGTCCCAGGGTGCAAGCAATTCCTAATTAATGCAAGTTCGAGGACTTTGCGCGAAACAAGAAAGAAATTTTAAAACTAGTCCGGCAATATAAGAGCTCACAATCTCTAGCATAGTGTTCCATGATGTCTTGACAAGTTTATCAAGTACTCGATATTTTTGAAGTCCAACCAAAATTACCTAAAGTTTTCAATAACTGTTTAAAACATCACGAATACGGACACTTTTACTTGTCGCTTGTTTCTCTTCAAGGTTATCCGGAAATTCTGCGAAACGGCTGACAATTTCTCGACATGATTTGTACGCTAATCGAGCACTTCCTAGGACGATTCAATAAAATATTAGGGCTTGTGTGGTCGATCTCGCCATGGTATTTCATATATAAACTATGGCTCCTCCAAACTCTAAGTAACGATTGTACTCGAATTATGAATCAAGTGGCTAAAAAATGGAAAGGAAAAGGAAAAAACGTGAAAAATTGTCTCCACCAGGAAGGCACACTGATCGCGTGGTAGACGTCATATAGCATTTCACACGCAGGGTGCAAGTGGCAGTGTTATATGAACATTCTCGACAGATAAACTAAAAAGAAAATCGAAACTGGATTTATAAGTCGTCGACTTCGGCTTAAATCAAAAATATAAATTCGGATGATCCCCCCTCCACATCCCAAGATTTTTCATTTTAGTATGGCGTTGATAAAACCTTTCGAGCGCCAAACGATATATATGTCGTATGCTGTTTACGTGTTAATTCCATACCTACAAAAATTACTGGCCTCTGATTGGCTGGTTTACAGTGTATTTTTCCTTAATCCATGCAATTAAATCCTTAATTCCTACATGTGCAATTAAAACCTTAATTGGCATCCGGGAACTTTTCTCTTATATGTCACGAAAACAAACACCAACCGGCACTTTTTGACAACTTTGTTAGTTTTTCTGCACACCAAACATGAATTTTTTACACGAAAATGATGACAATGACTTGCTAACTAATAATTCCCTGAGAGAAATGACGATTCTGGTCCTGAAAACAACAACAAAAGCCGCTTCCGGACACTGACTGAAGACGAAATTGGCGAAATGCAAAATAAATCCGTGAACAACAACACCGCAAAGTCAACTGCAACATGGTATAATGCTTATAAATCCTGGGCAAAGGAGAGAAGTGTAAGGCTCGACATCGAAAATATTCTGCCTGAGGAACTGAACAAAATACTAGAACGCTTCTATGCGGAACTGTGCAAAAAAGATGGTGAATATTACGAACCACAGTGCGTTGGCATTATGCAAGCGTCCATCGACCGCTACTTGAAAGAAAAAAATTACCCCACATCCATAGTACGAGGCGACCAATTTTACTCCTCAAACAGCGTACTTAAGGGAAAAGCGACACAGCTGAGAGAACAAAGAAAGGGAAACAGACCAAATGCTTCAAAAGCCCTTACCTGGGATGAAGAAGAAGAATTGTGGCAGCAGGGAAAACTCGGAACAGGAGACCCGAAACGCTCCTTCATACAGTGTGGCATCTCCTCACGCAACATCTCGAGTTCAGGGGTCAACAGGAGCATAACGTGGCCAAAGTACAAGATTTTGTCTTCAGTATAGACGAAAACAATGTCACGTTTCTGGAATACAACGATTCAAAGCCAAGCAAGACCAGGAAAGGCAGAATACGCAAGAAGACACAAGTGCAAAAGCTACGGATGAATGCCACAAACATAGCAAGATGCCCATCACAATCTTCAAGCAGCCAAGGTGCAGCCAATGGGAATAAACAGGATTGGTGAAATTATGAAACAAATTGTCTCCAGCAGCAGCTTCGAGGGAACCAAAAAACTCACCAATCACAGTGACCGCAAGCCCAGTGGCAGGCTGAAGTTCCAAGAGAGAAGATGACGATTGTGACAGGCCACCAAAATACCAAATCAATTGAGGCTTATGAAGATGTGCTGCCTCATAATCAGGCAAGGGAGCTCTCCAACATCATCAGCGGCAAAAAACCGGCAAGTTCGCCCAGAGAGCATGGCCATGGCAAATCAACAAGTTCCGAACTCAGACTTGGCAACAGCAAATTCCAGCCCAGCTCAGCCTCAACAGATCCTCCCAACTCAGCTTCACAGTACCCCTTGCTTCTCTCAATTCCCGGTTATCCAGATGTCTGGTGTGCGTGCTAACTTCACAATCAACATTTCACTCAACAACAGTGGAAACACAGCTACTTCTGCCAGCCAGTCATCCAGATTCAGTCCTGTGTTCCCTCACCAGCAGTACAAGCGTGTAATTTGACATGCCGTGTTTAGTGACGATAAGAGCGATTAGTCGTTCGCTTTTGATGGCACCATATTCCTCCCCTTTGTCAAGAGCAGAAGAGCAATACAACACATCCCATACAAAACAAGGGTGCTAATAGGACAAACATTTGGTCGCTGGAAGCGGTGCTTCCACGTTCTACACTCTGAAATTAGAATGACACCAGAGAGGGTCTGTCTCATTGTTGGTGCTTGTGCAAGTAGGGGCTGTATGCATAGCCAGAATCCCCTAAGAGGATGCCATCATCCAGTGAATGATTATGGGCTTCCTGGTAAGTAGAAAGTGAAGATGTCCTGAACACATGACTATCATCAGCAAGAATCTCAATCTTTGGAAAACTCGAAACTTGAGAGCTCTGGGGCCAAAAAACAAAAGTGATTCAACGCAATTTATGGATCTGAAACAGACCGGTAAGGAATTAAAGATTAGACTGTAATATTTAAACGGAATGGATTGTCCCAATCTTGATATTTTCAAATTGAACTCTTTAATTTTGGTCTCAAATTTCTTCGTATGTTTGTTTAACATTTTCCCATGTGTATTCTTTTAACAAGTTTCATCACTGACTTTGTAGTAAGCTCCTGGTGATTGTCATGCTAATCAAAACTAATCAAAAAAGACTTTATTTTAAAGTTGAAAGGAGACTCAAATCTCTCCATATAGTTAGGACATGAAGAAAGGCTCGAAAAATAAGTAACTTCTTTATATCAATCTGTATGCTAGATGAATACTATAAAACTTTGTTCCATAAATTTTAGCGGTTTATCAACAACTAACAAACGGAAAAACTTTTTTGGCAGAGGAGCATTGCACTATTGATCAAGCAAACCAGTGGGCAAGCCTTTTTGGGGGGTAATTGGAGCAACAGCGCAGAAGCGGTAATTGTGTCTAGTAACAATTTACCATTATAAATTGTTAACTGCTTCGGATGGATGTACATGGTCGTTTAATTATTGTAGACATAACATAAAACAACAAATGTTAGACCATTGTAAATATCTACGCTCCAAATGAAGACGAACTGAATTTCGCTAAACAAATTAGTGATTATACATGTATAACAGACTTTGAGGGTGACAACATCATCATCGGAGGAGACTTCTTGTCTTGGTTGTAAACATAATAGAAAAGAGGACTTTAATCCATAAAAAAATCTCTATATGAACCTGATAAACTGATGAAGTGGCCGGTTTTTGTCGCTATTTTTAACATCTTCAACTTCTTTTTTACTGAATGTTTGTGTGTGAAAGACATTGGAGGATAAATGAAGGTTATTACTGTAAATAATTATCAGGAGTTATTCATAGTCGAATTATTGAATACGATATTGTTTATATGGTTAGAAAACTAAGAAAATGCAACATCTGCGAAAACTGGTAAAAATGTGTCATCAAACATATGTTTGAACAACGGTAAACTCCAAGTGTCAGACACCTATATGCTAGCCATCACAGAGTGATTTCACCTTCAATTTGAGTGATGAAGTTGTAAGGTGCAGTTTTGGTATGGTGTACAAAGGACAATGGACAATGGACCGGAACAGATGTGGCAATAAAGAAAATCAAAGTCAGAAAAGCCAGTCTAATCAAGCAGTCACTGGGAAGTGAAGTGCACATTACAGCCAATTGAGACACAACAACATAGTACAAATAATGGCCATTTCTAAGAGTAAGAACATATTGTATATCATTATGATACTGTGTCATGGGGTCCGGCAGGGCCCCCAGCAGAACACAGGGAAGGACACGTGGTATTCTGATGAGGGAGATAGGACGTGTTGTGGTTTGTAGGGGCAACATGGTTTAGCATGGCTCTTGAGCAAGAAAGTATTTAAACCTGAGTTTATAAGGTTTAACAAGGCGAGAACCTTGAAGATTTGATATTTGGAGAAAATGACAGAAAGCTCACAAATGATGTTATAGTGTATATCACGAGGCAGTGCACACAAGCTCTCAAGCCGCCAATTGTTCATCATGATATTAAACCTCATGTCCGCCAAATAGCCAGTGCTACGCTTCGTGACTCGTGCGCTAAGTGCACGGGTAATCAGAACGCCTCTTTCGAAACGAGTTTTGGGTGGATCTCTCTACCATCGTCTCCGGCAGAGGCCGCCAAGGGGGACATTCGATCTTTTTGGACCAAGGTAAGGGACGCTAAGTCATGCCTTGGCGATATTGTCTCTCTGGTGGCCCCCACAGCAACATCATCATGCCGTTTGAAGGTCCTTGGTAATGAGGATTCCAGTGCCCCCGCAGGCATGAAGGTGTTTCGCACCCATTTTGCTCAAGTCCATCTTGAGCAATGGTCTGCCCTGAGAGATCGGGGCAAGACTGAGCGCCTTTGCCCAGTCCAGGGAATCCAACTCCTGGCTGGGAACTCTGCCAGGCTCTGCGATCGAGAGTGGCGCTTCGCCATCAATGGTCGTACGAATTCTCTACCCATCCATTCTGTGCGCACCAAACATCGTGGTTGCCACATGAACAAGTTTTGTCCGAGGTGCGGGTTTGCCTCCGAGACTCTTCCGCATGTGTTGAACCACTGTCCGTTCATGATGCGGGATAGTCCCGGGGACAATCCAATCCTTGGCAGACACAACGCCATCCTCGACATTATCGCTGAGGAAGCAATTCTTCCAGATAATGTTGAGGTAAGGAGGGACCATCATATGCCGGAGCATGCCAGTAACCTGCATGTGTTGAACCATTGGCCGTTCATGATACGGGATAGTCCCGGAGACAACCCAATCCTTGGCAGACACGATGCCATCCTCAACATTATCATTGAGGAAGCAATTCTTCCTGATAATGCCGAGGTAAGGAGGGATCTTCACATGCCGGAGCACGCCAGTGACCCTCTACTCAGGCCCGATTTTGTCATTCTGGATCATGACAAGAAACGGGCCAAAATCATCGATGTAGGGTGTCCCTTTGAGAATGGTGCGCAAGCCCTTCTCAAGGCACGCGACGGTAAACGCTCCAAATATGACAGCATAAAGACAAGTTTAGAAGCCAGTGGCTATTCTGTCGTATTGGATGCGTTTATCGTCGGGTCACTTGGCTCTTGGGGGCCCAAAACAGCCAAGTGCTTTCTGCACTTGGCATCAGTGGAAAGAGGCGCGCGACGGTCGCAAAGAAGTGTGTGCAGAGGACATGTGTGTAAGGACCAGTATTGGAGTTCCAGGAACACCATGATACATGTGATATGGGCATTAGCAAACACAAAGATGGACACACCATGTGTGTAAGGACCAGTATTGGAGTTCCAGGAACACCATGATACATGGCACCCCAATGCTTTCTCCATAGGGAGAGATCTTTTAATTCAGAACCGCAGTTGACTGGAATTCTTTAAATAGCATCACTAGATACGCTGCATCTGTCCATTTTTAACATTCTTATCTTACATCACAGTTTCAGAAACTGAAAGACCAATGCAAAAATACTTAACTTTCATAATCTAACTCTTTTTATTGGGCAAAGGGGGTTGAAATGGGAAGGATGGAAAGAGAATGGGTGGGGGTTAGGGTTAGCCTGGTACTGATACGGGATTGGGTATGCAGTTTTAATAATTAATTTTATACCTTTTATTACTTTACTATTTTACCTTAATACATGGTTTAAATATTTTATATATTGCTATTACATTAGGTTTTAAGGGCATAGATGAAACTTACTGTGTAAATCTAATTACCCAATAAAGTTATTATTATTATTATTATTATTATTATTATTAATATTATTATTATTATTATTATTATCATCATTGGAAGTGTCATTGAGTTCAGGAGTACGGCTCTGCATTTACTATTATCGCGCATAAAGATGTTTGAATCATTAGTGCAGAGTACGAGGGGAAACAATCCCTGGCGAAATGTTTTTCTAGCTTTTGGAATTTTTCAAGAAAAAGCTAGAAATATCTTGATATTTCTAGAAAATTTACACTTTTTAGAAAAACATTATGCTAGCTTTTTCTAGTTGTAGAAAATGCTAGTTTTTTCTAGAATGCAAATCTATCAAAAGCTAGAAAAAGCTGTCATCAATCATAATCTGGAATTCATATTAACTTAAAAATAATTAAATATAAGAAACAACTGAGTGAGAGACTTAAAATTTTAAACACTCCATTTAAATATCAGGTGGCAGCGGGCTAATTTATCATGCGTGGTCAGGTGCATCCAAACTTGGTCTTTATATGATTATGCATCACTGATTGGCCATATTTGTTACTGCCACTACATGTAAAGCCTCAGTCAGCACGACATGGCATATAATTTATATGATGAGTAGCATTTTACCATGAATGCAGTGACATTACAGTTAGAATCAATATACATGTATTATCAGATTTAATTTAAACATATATGTACATATATCAATAGTCTTAAGTCTAATTAGATTGAGTCAAGCTAGCTTTTAAATTAGTAAAATATTTGAAGCTAGTATACTGTAATTTGCAGTGTTTGTAGTATATTAAAATTTGTAGTTTGCTGCACTCGCTCTCCATGCATGGTTTGTTTGTCTTTCATTTTCATCACAAGTATAGTGCCTCTACCCTCTCAACGACAATGACCACAAAAGTTAGAAACACGTACAACACAAACATTATCATTATTACCACCAAGGTACAAAACCTTTTCCATTATCTGTGTTACTGCAATAATGTCATACTTTTCTGATTCTCCTGACACACGCAGGAGATGTTGAGCTCTATCTGTGAAAAGAAATGGTTTCTCTAGATCAAATACAAATTTACGTACAACTGCAAGCACCAACTTTGATGCTGTATGGAACAGAAAGACATGAACTGCAACCATATAATGTTCATTCTTATCCTCAACCAACACAGCATAGCCAATGTGCTTTTTCATTCTTGTATAGGCTTTTGAAAATATGACTTGCTTGTTTACAATAACTCTTTGGCACTCATAAAATGTTGCATCAACATTCCTGCAAAGTAAAATGTTTTCTAGACAGGAACATGCTTCTGTAATAATGTCCTTGCTCATACGACACATCTTCAGTGCCCCAGCAACTTTGCAATTGACAGCATCTTTGATTTGCTTAAGTGGACGAGATGCGGCAACCATCCTCGTCACAAAGTATTTAATTGGTTGTACAGTGATAAGAGGACTGGTTACTCTTAACATGTTCTGAGCATATAACATCCATATCAGCTGGCGATTTTGATTTCCAGTGCCATGCACACTGTCAAGTAAAGAGCCATTCAAATCTTCAAATGGGAAACAGGACCATGCCCAAAGAGGCCCCCATGCCTCCACATAGAGTGTTAAATGACTGCCGATGTTGTGGACATTGAGACCACAGGTACCATCTCCATAAAGGTCTTGATAGTCCATGTAAAATGTTCTTAGAACACTTTCAGCTCGCCTGATGAGAGCTGGAGTAATTGCATCACCTAGCAGAATGTATATGCCTTCTACAAGCAGGCCAAAATGACGATAATAAGTATCAGGCAGAATTCCAATTAAACAGGGGAGTGAGTAGTAAATAAGCCATGCTTGATATTCAGAAGCTTTGAAATGAGCTCGGTGACGCTCAATTCTTCTTGGAAGGCATTGTATGAAGTCTGGTGGCTTCATCTGTTGTAAACGCTTGTCAATCATCTTCACCTTAGTACCTATAAACCATGGCTTTTTGTGGTACTTTGTAGCAATCCACAGTTCAAGAAGTTTCTTTGTTATGCCCAAAAGAACCCCATGCATATAATCTGGGACAATACCCAAACACAAGTCAAACCAGTTAAGTTTTGCCAATGGTGATACATCAATCATTCCTCTTACTCTTTTCCCAGATTGGAATGCAGCAACCGAATCATTCACAATGGAATCAGATGTTCGTAATTGGGGTGTTGTTTCTCTGAATGGGTAACATCTAGTATGCCCTTTGCCATGTTTTACCACTATTCCTTTTTCTTCGCATGTGATACACCCACTCTCACCATTGTGGTGGGTCATACACATTAATGGGGCTTTTGCCTGCAGATCACATATTCCAAGAAGGACCATACTGCGCTGTACACTTCCATTTACATTTAGTCCATGTTCTTTCAGCTTAATCAAATCATCAGTGAAGACATCCAGAAAGGAATTAAGCTGTGGTTTATCAACACCTTGCCACAGTCCCCACAACACCATGTTCTTACTTGTAAATCGCTCTGCTGGAGGAAGTTCGTTTATCGCAAGAAAAACTGGCCACAAACTTACTTTGGATGATTTAAATAACGGAATACCATCTGTATTAAAAATTGTTTTGATGAGATAAAAAATTTCCATGCTTGCACAGTTCCAAGTATTCTTTACCATCAATAATATCTCGGATTTCATCTGATTGTTCAATTTTCCCCTTGTACTCCACAATGCTAGCCCAAACGCCTGGTCTTTCTATAGTTGTTGATAATTGTTCTTCTAGTGATACCGTGACAAAATATAATTTCCTTAGTTTGTGATATTGATCCTCCACTTTACCACGATAACGAATCCCAGTGCATTTGTTTCCATCAGTGTCAACAGTACTGCACTCATATTGATCTTCATTTGGAGAAAATACAGCAGCACATTGATCACAGTAATCATATATGTTCAGTTTACAGTCACCAAGCGTTTTCTTAATACTGTCAAATGAGAGATTATTTACTTCCGGTTGGTCTTTAGCTATTATTTTTAAAACATCTACAAGATCTTCAGCGGCTGATCCACTAAGTTTATGCTTTGCAATAAACGAAAGTAAAAGCATAGAAAGCATTTCTTTTTCAGTGAACTCCTCTGGCTTATTAGGCAAAACTTTTGAGTTCGCTTCAGCATCAATATCAAACTGTTCTTTCAGATTATCTTCACTCGAGTCCGGTTCGCTGTCGCTGTCAGTCCATTCACTACATGTGTTTGAGCTCTCATCACTTGATGACGTATCACAGCTTGATGTACTATCACTCGAGGAGCTATATGTTTGTTCATCACGCATTTCTTCTAGCAGCTCACTTGATTCGAGGTGTGTTGACATGTCAAAATTACTTTCGTGACAGACGTCGCCTGTTTCAGTGTTAAAATCCATAATGCAAGTTGAAATGTCTGATTTGTCACGTTCACGAATACCATCAAAGGATTCACTGTTTGAGAAACCCACGTCCTGATCTGCTGAAACATTTTCGCTTTCAGGTATATATATAGTTTAATTGGATACACGGTTTCTTCTCCATAAAGTTGTTCTTGACAGATCCCCTGATTTTCGTTTCTTTTTCGTAACACCAAGTTCAGTCCTACCGTGTATTTTGATAAGATGGCTTATGACACGTTGCTTCGAACTTCGAGACATTCCACACGAACAGCATTTCCATTTCAGCTCCTTCCCATCATGGATAGATTCATAAAATGCACACTTTGAAATGTACAGTGTTCATATGTTGTTCTAGATTCCGTTTCGAAACTAAACATTTTGAACATATTGTACATACCCAGTGTTTCTCATTTCTCTCAGCGACACCTTTCCTCAACGGCTCTGAAGATTGTTTGTGCATGGATGTCGAATTATCCGAATACTGAACATTTGATATTGTGTGTTCCATGATCAATTAAAGGCAACTACAAATACGTGTCTTTAACCTCTGTGTACGTGTGCCAACAGGCCTGTTTTCCAGTTACATGATTGTATTCATCCACACAAGACGACAATTGTTTTCTAGCCTCGAACGGCCACGCGACGTGATAATTATACGACTGGCCGGATATCGGCTATGCGTGATATCGAGTTGATATCGATCGTATCCCATTTCATATCTTTGACAGTTTTTGTTGCCTTTTCGAATTTCAATTCACGCGATCACAATTGAAGAGGGAGCAGCACGTTTCTACAACTCTTTTAACAACAAGTATGAGCAAACTGATTTATACCGTTGTCGACTGGGGTTCTTCTGGGCTTGAGGCTCTGAATGTCTCAAAAATTGTGCTCGTTGCAACCGATGTCCCAACCAAAGGTTCAAAATGCTGTATGCAAGCTGCAGATCCAAAAACTAAGAAGGCAGTAATGTACAATGGTGTCATCGAAGCCCTATTCAGTGAGTATTTTCAAGTTTGAAGACCAACTCTTTGCTATGTGAACTTGTCACATTTTCAAATTTCAGCATGCAGCATATATAATTCTTAAATCCGTTTTTGTTTGAAGATTGCTTTCACGCCCCTTGTATAAGACATTAGACTTGACACGCAAGGCAAACCTATTTCTAACGGTCCTTTTTAAAATAACCAGTATACTAATAGCAAACAATTTACGCTACAAATCGTGCTAAAATCAAAACCAATACATATATTTATAGTATAACAACATAATACAATGCCTGATTTTGTATTATTTCTGATATGTGCAGATTATTGAAATTGTTTTCAATATTTATATTCCCAATAGTTTCAATCGTTGGCGCCTTCAGGTTCCAATGCTTAATTTATGTTAATTCACTAAACTCATTTTGGCGCGAACATTGTCACGCGTACTATAAAGTGGATGTTTTTAGCTACAAACTGCGACTTCTCTTCATGCTGTTTGAAATATTTCTGTCATTGGACAAAATGACATTCATTATCAACATCCAATAAATAAATGAGTTCAATTAGCCTCTGCAACTATATACTGGTTTTTATACTGTCTTGCTATACAGTTGCATGTGTGCGTGGTCTGATAAGTTAGTTCTCGCATTAATCTCGGCGGGATTTTTATAGGCGTGAAATTATAATAGCTTTTGTTATGTACTGATTAATTTTGGGGGCAATATGCAACATTTACATTGTAATATATGTATCATTAGTTTTTCTTTATCAAACTGCTATCAGGCCGGGAAGTGCAACTTACAAATGTTCGGCTGGGGGACAAAAACTGAGCATCAAATATATATTATCATGAACGTGCAATGCCAGGATATACTTTATGTTGCTTCTTGACAAAATGATAAATGCTTGTTCTTGCAAATCTGCCTCGGTGTCCCTGTTTATAAATTTATTTGTTTGTCCTTCTTAGCTCTTCTTCATACAAGAACCACTGCATGTTTTGTTACTGTGGGCTGTTTAAAATAATATAATATAGAAAGTTTTTACTGTAGCACATTACAATTGTTTATTTTGAGGTTCTAAGAAAGAGGCTGAAAGGTACATTGATCAACTTACAAGACAACCCAAACCGGTCCAGGAAGTATCTGCATTTGTAAATACTGCAGTTGGATCAGGAAATAGATTGCGAAAACCACATGTTCAAGCACAACCGGGCAAAACAAAGGCCAAAATCGTTGAACCCAACAAGGTCAAGAAATGTAAACCGTCAGGTGTAACAAAATCTACGCAAGTATCAAAACCAAAGAACAAGAGAGGCGGCCAAGAACTGAAAGCGCAAAAAGCTGCCAACTGCGAGCGGGTGCAAGCAATTTTGCAAAAACGGAGCGAAAACAGTGGCGAAAAGCATCAAGTCCCTGCAGTTACTGCAGTGGCTGATGAGGTTCAGTCGAATGACCAAATTACACTTGAAAGTCGTACTGACAACCCACATGCATTGCAACAACCCAAGGCACCAGTCGATACACCAGTTCATAATCAACCAGTCCACAACACAGCATTTGAGACTGAGAGTGAAAGCAGTTTCCAATCTAATTATTACAACACTATCGAATCCTCAACTCCAGTTTTGCATCACTTACAAGTCCAGCCAAGATCTGCATCCACACCCAAATCCACGACCATTCAGGAAATTACCCGGCCATTCCTTAGTGATAACCATCAACCTTTTTTACAAATGTTGGGCACCTCTCCAGGAACTATGCAACAAACCCATGGCCAGTCCAACTTCTCAATATCAGAATGCCTTGGTGTCTGTTCAGACTACAGTAGTAGTACTAGTACCAGTACTGGTGAATTGGGTGTAGGAAGCTTCCAAAAGTCCCGCCAACAGATTTGGGAGACCCCGCCAATGAATTCGAACTATAGAAACATGTCATGCGTCTACCAGCCGTGCCCTATGCTAGTGCAACTTAGCAGCAGAATCGAGTGTATGGAGGGTGAGTTGGAGAGACTGAAGAAGAGGATAAAAAAGGTATTGACTTAACTTGTACATTTAATTTGTGGTTATTTTTCTTTCAGGTACAATTTTCACTGACACATTTTATATTTTAAAATCTTAATTAAAGAATGTTGATTAATAAACCATTAAGCTAATTAAGGGAACTTAAGGTATTTTCAGTGCTTATGGACTGGTGGTTTATGATACACGTATCTAGAAGGGGGGGAGGCGGTCTATCAGAGGCTGTGGAGTTAGTACTTTTCACATGCTCCGATCTGTCAAACTATGAATATCCTTAGTGCTAATTGACACCAACTCTCCAGATAAATAAATGTTTAACTTATCATATACTCAGATTGACTTGTCTAGACCTCAGTATACATGTAGTTGTATAATATGATACTTTACTTTAATTCACTCTCCCACTTGGGCTATATACTGTATATTAAAAACATCTTAATAACTGAGTGCGAGGTCTGTCTGGGAGAATATTTTGCCCGAGGCCTTTCATTGTACAGACCGAGCGGACCTAAGTTTCAGCCAATCAGAGCGTGTGATTTGGTTATTGGCCCTAGAAATCAGAGTTGTCATATAATAAATAATTAATATAAGTTAAAGCAAAGTACAGATTAGAAATATAAAAATGTATTTACCAGTATGGCACAATTACCAGTATTATTTATCATGATGTTGCCTGATTCTATGAGGGGGATATATTTCAAACTTTTCACAAAAGTGATTCAAATGTTCAAATGTTTTTATTTTCCACACCCATACTTATTTAAATATGCATGTATGTACATAAACTGAACAGCAAAATTGTCAGATTCATAAAAAATTAACTAATGACATGTTGATCAACTATAAGCCCATTTCCCAATCATATGCGGAACGAATAACGAGGGTTCAGCTAGCAGGCCAACATGTTTGGTAAACATGGCAGATCGAATGAGCAAAGAAGTGAAAAAGCTGGATAATTTCTGAAAGAACATAAATGATAAAGCCTCAAAAATGTCAAAGAATAATGTATTAAAACTGGGATTCTGGCCAACCTGAAAATCTTTACTTTATTCTGCACATATTGGGACCCTGGCTTATACCATTTGAAAATTAATTTATTTTAATCTATTGCAACACAATGCTACAAATTAATGATTCATCAGTAAATTTAAGTAGAAGGTCTTGGCAAAAGATTAAAAAAAGCCGAAATCAGTTTAAAATCGAGAGTCACAATTCCCTTTCAGTTTCTTCCTTACAGTCATTACAAAATAACTGATGCAGGCTGGAATATATATATTCAACCTTTCAATGGTACGTGCTATAATTGCTCCATATGACTAACATGAAATTAAACACTGCAAGTGGGCAGGCTGCGTATATACAGAAACAGCAGCTACAACGGCAGATACACACTTTATTTTCACAGGGTATTTACATAACTAGGGCATGTTTGACTGACCATACATGTATATATATATAGAGATTTAGATAGATATTTTAGATACATTTTTTAGATATTTAGATTTTAAAGATTCTATATATTGTAAACACATTGACTCAGGCAACTGCAAAATGTGTGAAATAAAAACCGTTATTATTATAATTATTATTATATTCCGGAATAAGAATACACGTTGAACTGATCAGTATTCCTTTTAAGAAATATGCAAAATGAAACTACTAGTTTTCAGCAAACCCTAAAACACAAATAATCTTATTGCTTAGAGACTGTAGGAGATATTTTGAAATTGTTCTGAGTCTATTCCTATTCCGGAATACAGTCAATCAAACGCACTCCTAATAATTATGTACCTTGAGTGTTGTCCAAGTTTGCGAATTGCTGGCCAAAACATTTCATCCACCAGCTGCTGTGGAGTGCATGATTGCTAGCAGCTAGTGGCAACTGTTGAGCACCTACTGGCAAAATTGTTAGTCCTCATTGCAATCCTGACAATTTCACATGCATGATTCGATCATGATTGATGAATATTGGATAATTACAGAACACAATAGGTTCTGTTGAGCCCCATATTATATAATAATATTACTGGTCTGTTTGGTTTGTTTCTGGTCTGTTCAGATTAATATTACTGGTCTGTTTAGTTTGTTTCAGGTCTGTTCAGATTAATATTACTGGTCTTTTTGGTTTGTTTCAGGTCTGTTCAGATTAATATAATTACTGGGCTGTTTGGTTTGTTTCTGGTCTGTTCAGATTAATATTACTGGTCTGTTTTGTTTGTTTCAGGTCTGTTCAGATTAATATTACTGGTCTGTTTTGTTTGTTTCTGGTCTGTTCAGATTAATATTACTGGTCTGTTTTGTTTGTTTCAGGTCTGTTCAGATTAATATTACTCGTCTGTTTGGTTTGTTTCTGGTCTGTTCAGATTAATATTACTGGTCTGTTTGGTTTGTTTCAGGTCTGTTCAGATTAATATTACTGGTCTGTTTTGTTTGTTTCTGGTCTGTTCAGATTAATATTACTCGTCTGTTTGGTTTGTTTCAGGTCTGTTCAGATTAATATTACTGGTCTGTTTTGTTTGTTTCTGGTCTGTTCAGATTA
>JANVCJ010115047.1:0-25954 GCA_026413505.1 Epizoanthus ramosus
ATGGCCTTGATTAATTGCTTACACTAAAATAAAATCACCAAGAGCAATAAAACCACTATAGTTTTGTTATTTTGCATGTTATTTTGATAAAAGGGGGTCTCAAAACGAAACTTTCTTTTTGTTACCAGTGTATAAGTCGAGGTCGATTTTTGAGGTCAGTTTTTAAGTCTAAAAGTGTCGACTTATACACTGGGAAATATGGTAAATGCAGTCCAATAAAAGTTCAACATTTGCAAAAAAGCAGTTGTAGCAGATGTGGCTTGACACACATGACCTTTAGTTATCTCGTTTGAAAACAGCTAAAGTTACTAACAACCTGAACTGTTGCCAGTTTCTATTTTGTTATTTATTTATGTTATCAATATTTAAAATTAAAAAAAATAAGTTTACTACATCACAAATAAAGTGGTTGCCCAGTCTTTTCACATTAAATTCTCAAACTTTGGAATTTGTGTTAATTTTTATTAATTCATCTCTGTTTTCCCCAAAACAGAAGACTGGGGAGTGTTTCAGTGTCAAAACAATTGACTGTACTAAAAAAGATGGCAACTGTATATTTAACCACAATACCTTGTGAATGTAACACAATGAATAGGCACATAGCAAGCCATATATTTTTGGGGTGTTGACAAAACGTGGACCCCTCTTCTGGACCCCCAATCTGGACCTCCATCTGGACCCCCTTCTGGACCCCTAAAAATTTTTTTTCCAAAAAAAATAAAGCAACAATGAATATTTAAATTAAAATGTTACTGCATCTAATCCTTGTTGTGACTCGACTGCCAGAAAAACAGTCAAAAACACCTTGCTTACTTTCTTAAATCTACCAGGTTTGTACGTGTTATTACCATTATCATGTCATCTTTCTTCTTGGTAATGATTACATTTGCAAATTGTCTCAATAGTTGCAATCAGTACTAAAGAAAAAACCCCAAATATGGGCCATACTAGTTTTCCCAACATGAGTTGTTAGTTCCGCCAAATTCCGCCATCTTGTTTAATTTAACCACTGACCATTATGGCGGGAACTTGATGAGGCAGCTATATAGCCTAACCTCAACTCCAGCTTCAGCACTGCACTGATGATGTTATGTTATGTTATTGTTATTATTTATACCAAGGTAGTGAAATGCTTCTGATAGATAACTTACAATACACTTCTTTTATGGTATTACACTAACTTTAGTATTTTTTTCTGCAGAGCTTCCAGACCTTGAAGGCTAAACTACCCCTAGAATGCATCTGAGTTAAATGTTTGTTTTAGAAGTTCTTTTCCCAATCCCAAGCATGTACAGAGGTGGAGAACAAGATTTCTGTTCCTGTTTCATAGCTACAGACATGACTGGATGATGAGTTCGATGAATCATGTGTTACACATATACTCTGACACACAACAGAACATGGAGACCATAACTTTGTGGAGGTTTTTTGATAGATAAGTACTGTTACTCGGGACGTTGCTTTGCTCACCTGGAAATGCTTTTGCTTGATAATAAAGCTCCAGTGCTGAATGTTACATTGTCCATTTTCGCTAAGGGGAGAGAGGGGGTGGTGACCATGGTACTGTTCCTTTACGCACTTGGCCTGGATGGCAAGTGCTAAGGGGAGATTTTGAGGTTTGGAACATACTGAATGTAGTTGTATAATAATTGAATAGTATATTTTGTAGTTTAACTGGATATTTTTGCACGTCATTTGTGTTTTGACATGCTGAGATACTGCAGGACTTTTGATACTATCCAGCCATACTACACACTGTACTGTCCAGTGAGATAAAAAGTATGTATCTATATATACTACATGTAAATGGCATTTGGCCAAAGTTCAGGCCCAGGTAGCCTCCTCCTCAGGTACAAGTAGGGGATGGCACTCATACCTCTTGATGAACCCAGTAGTTGCCAACAGAGGAGGCATGAACTCCAGGCAATCCTGGAAGATTTCTATAATATCGAAGGCTTTTGACACATTTTTCTTCTTTAATTTTCAAACAGCTAATTAAAACGCAAGTATTTTTCTAAGAAGTCTGGAAGGTTGCAGTAGTCCAGTACGTAGCCTCCCTATGCAGCGCCCCTATTTAGAGTTCCGGTACTGGAATTGCACGTTAGAAAAAGAAAAGCACTTCTTGCAAAGTTCTAGGGCACTTTGAGAAACAAGACAAATAATGCTCGTTATTATTTTCCTTTTCATCTTAAGATTGAAATTCTCTCAGTATTAGTATAAGCTAACCCAGTTACAGCATTTTCGTTACCGTTTTCTACAGCTTAAATTGACTACGCCGGTCAATTCGTGTACGAACAAGTTTATTTACAATAGCACGGACTGTGTTGAACAGTTAATGTTATTTACTACACGGACACAAGAACATTTTTCTATAGAACAATACAATCTTAACCACGCGATATTCTCGCTTCTGATTGACAATATGAGTACATACCACGTTTAACGCGCCATCAAACTTAAAATAGTTTCCCAAACTAAATTTATTGCTCTTATTGCGGACTTTTTTTCGTCATCTGATGGCCAAAATTTGTTGCTGATTCACCACAACATTTGACTATTCGATCACGCCAAACAATATTTCATAACAATGCATGGCACAGTTTGGGATCAAGGGTGATCCTTTTGCTGATGGCCATGTTGAATGCGGTAGAATTTATGCAGAACCTGAAGGCAATCTAAAACATCGTCAACTATTTTCTTAGAACTACGTCTAAACGATTATTGTCTTAAATAATTTTTATTTTGACTTTTCTGCACCTAACTTTCGACTTGCCTTTCGTTTCAACTGGAAAAAGTCTCGGGCATCTTGCAACGATTAAAGGCGCATTTGTTTGGGATATTCTTTTACCGGAATAGGAATACATGGAATAAATTCTGGCCATTCTGTTATCTGGAACAGAATATACTACAGACGTGATGTGTTCCAGGTATTCCGGAATAGGAATAGCTCGTGTACCGATTTATTTCGACTACACCTAATTCAAGAAAGGTTGACAGATTTGAAAATATAAAACTGATATATGACAGAGGAGTATTCTCGGAATCCATCCTATTCTTGAGCGCTAATTTGTATGTGCAATGTATACATTTTCTTCTCAGTTCATTACAGAAACAGTAACTAAGTTGGATGATATACAGGTTGGCCAGCTGGTTGAGTTCCCAGAATACCCCTCGGTCATATCTTGTAAAGAATAGCCATATGAGCGAAGAGTGTCATAAAGGTTATGTGATCAAGAAAACGACGTTTTATATAAAATATCTTTCATATTTTCAAACCCGTCAATCTTTTTTGAATTGGGTGTATTAGTTATTCCGGAGTAGTGTCAAACAAACGCCCCCTAAATCAATCTTGTTCCACAGGTGCCGGTGACCGAGCACGGTGCCCGGGGCCTACCCCTGCAGGTAGCACTGTGCCATGAAATTCACATCGGGCTGCAACTAAAGCGTTCAGACAGTGGCCCGCACGCAGGTATTGTACATAGGCACCAAGACTGGACGCGACCTAAGTCAGAGTGTCCAACCTACAGTTAGTAACAGACCTACAAAAATCGGGACGATTTTAATGAGGGGAAACTTTTGCGAGCGTCGAAGGCGCTACCCTCTATGGGGTCTGTCTGGGGGAATGGCCCCGAGAAATTTTGAAATCTGGAAGTCTTAACGCAATTTTCAGCACTCTCAGACCGATATTTCTGCCAAACAGGTTCCGACAATTAATCGTTGTTTTATTCTAAACTTTGATAAGAAAAAAGCGTTACCAGCCTTGTTCTGCGATTTTATTTTTCGTGTCCCGACTAAGGTCGAGGGTTTTTGAGGTTGGGATTCGGGATCAATCTCAAGATCGGGAAAGTCCCGCCTAATTCGGGACGGTTGGACACTCTGGGCCTAAGTTCGCCGGTTTATTTTCATGAGAAGGAACGCCGGCCAGTCTGGCACCACACGAGCTTTCAGCGTACGAGTTATGTTTTGTTGATGCTCTTAACATTATCGTCAACGGCGCCATTGCTGGAACTGACGCGCAGGTTGTTCAGTTTTGGGCTGTCTAATTCACACTTGGTGCTGGTACGTCTAGGCTCCGGTGTGACGTCAACACTTGTGGGATCTGCCTGGTAGGCAAGCGCCTTCATGAGGGTATGATCAGGGACCACGCCTAGCTCTCGAATCTCCTGCATCAGATGTATAGTTGGGATATTCTGAAACGCGATGCACTCGACCAGCGGTTCCATGACCTCTTTGAGTGCCTCTTTCTGTCCTTTCTCGCAATACATTCGACTCCAGGTTAACGCCGCATTAAATTTAGTCAGTTCGGAAGCTTTGAGGTTCGCTCTGGATAGAATCAACCGCACGACATGTTGAGGGAGCGCCTGGAATGCTGGGAGGCTTAACACCTCATGTGCCTTTTCCGACACAAAGTCTAACAATTTGGGAATCAAGGACTTGGTAGATTTGAACTGGATGTGACTCTCTGCGCTACAGAGGAAGTGGCACACGGTGTCGATACTCAGGGTTCGTTCAATAAAATTTGAACACGCTTGGCGCAAATCATCCAGATTAGCATACTCTGCGGCGGCCATAAGCCCCACGATATAACGAGCCTCCAGGCAGCAAGTCCCATAGTGAAGGTACTCCATTAAGTGGGAGAACTCCTCAGCCTCAAATTCTTCTATTGGAATAACAGTGGCGCTCATTGGGCCTGTGAAAATGTAGATTATATTATTTTAATATATTAATATTTTGTAGTTTAAAAACTACATGGAGCATGATAACAGGACTAAGGGGCCTAACGGACCAGTCCATGTTAGGATATCTAGAGTGCACAATAACTCTAACCAATGCCATATCATATTTCTCTGTCTTCGTCCAATCATGTCTCGCTCTGAGGTCTCCTTCAAGTCCAACGAACAAAACTTACCAAGAGATACGGCGGGGAAAAACAGTCTTAAAATACGCTAGAAACGTCCATCTACAAATTTCTATTTCTACGTCTGCCCCCACCAAAAATAAAACGAAACTTGTAGTTTGGAGAAATCAACACGAATGATGCATTGCGCATGTCTCTAGCTTTGTCGTAGTGAAAACGTAAGTTTAATTTGAGACAAAAAGAGTTAATTGGAAACAGTATTCGCTGGTCAATGGCCGTTTTTATACTATACGAGAGACGAATAATCCGTCTGATCGAACTTGGGAAATAATTCTTAGTTGTGTACTAAAGACGGGCAAACAGACTGATTATCCGTCCAGATGAGTTATCCAGATACTTCGGCTTATCAGACGAACTTAGCAAAAAGTTCGTCTGGACGGATAATCCATCTGTTTGCCCGGCTTTATACACAGACGAATTATCAGACGAACTAAGAATTCTTTCCCAAGTTCGACCAGACGGATTATCTGTATTCTAGTATACAAACTGTTTTACAACCAGAAGTGAATTGTGAAATGAAATGAAACTGAAATGTATAGCCACTAGACCTCTTTCATGTTAACGCGCTAGATGTGTATGCTGTTGGTAGTCAGAAGTCAGTAGGCTTGCAGATCCACCAAATTTGTCTTGTTGATCATGCACCGCTTCTGTATGGAGTATGTCTTAAATCTAATGATTTGCATATGTATGCCGATAATTGTAACTAAATCATTTTTAATGGCCCGATATTCGAAGAATATACTATTAGACAACATATTTGGCTATTTACTGGCACTCTCAAAGACACAGACAGACAGACAGACAGACAGACAGACAGACAGGCCGAGACAGGCAGACAAGCAGGCAGACAGACAGACAAGCAGAAATACCGATAAAGGACAGACAGAGACAAATTTGTGTATTAATGAAAGCTAGAGTCAGAGGCAGAAACAGAAACCGGAAAGGCTGAGGAACGGCCATTGATACAAGGCAGATACAAGGGGTGAGGAGAAGACGGCATGCAGAGGTATGCGCAGGAATTAAGATGGTAAAAAGATTACTTCACTAACCACTTCCAGCTCTTGAGTCCACCTTGAGGGACGCATCACGCTTGAGGCTAAATTTTGCCTGCCTTTTAGAAAACTTTTTACTGCTTGATAAGTGATGGGATTCTAAGTCTGTAGAGGAACTCCGATTGTGTTGCGTGTAACCCAACATCTTGTAGAAAACCCTGCAGTTTGAAAAAGAACAGACATGCAACGTTAATTACGTTTACACAACTCCCCCCCCCTGCATGTCCGGGGGGACATGCGCTACTTTTACACAAGCCAATATTAATCAGAGGGCGAATTTAACTAAATCAGTTAGTGAACTCACTAGCTTCTATATTGACTGTGTTGTTCATAAAAGCAGATTTTTCTGTGTTATTTTAACCTGTTACAAGCTGCTGGAGAATCTGGGAATGTACATTTGTGAAGATATATATTGTCTGCTCGTGTTTGTACCATGTCACAGACAGCCAACAATTTTATAAAAACAAAACAAAAACTTTATAGCATATTTTCATCTCGATGGTGCTCAATACTAAGTTTGATACCACTAATTATTATTTTGTACTGAGTAGCTAGTGCTTACCGTTTGTTGCAAAGCAATATCAGGGTATACAAAAGTAATCACCTATCTTCCAATATAAAGCAACAAAAACCACCGATAATAAACCTCCCTTCCTTGTACCCACCCCTCCCCCACCCCCTAAAATAAGCGGCTCAATATTTCAAACGCCACACAACTGCAATAAGAAAAAAATCGCGAAAATTTGATGTCCTCAAAAAATTTGATGTCAGTAGGTTTCTGTTTTTTTCTCTTAAATTTAATTTGTTTCCTTTGTACAGCCAAATTTCACTGATATTGTCACTCGGTTCTTCTTCACTTCACTCTCATTACTATCCTCATCTTCAATTTGGTGCAAGACCTCCGTCTTCAGTGTAATCTTGAATTGTTGCATTTACTGCCAAAATGCTTGTAAGAGTGATAGCATGTGAGTTGCGTGCTGTGCTCGACAAATCTCTTCCTCCGATTGATCCCTTCCAGGGCGTTTTAATGCATGCATGTTCGAAACTTTAAATATTCTGATGAAGTACTGTTCCATTAGGCGCGAACTCCCAGTCCCTGATTGGTCCTAATCAGAACATTTCTGCATATAACTTCCACGTTTTGATCATGTTGAGTTTCGAATAAACATTAAAGATTTTAACATTTCACTTATGTTTTCTTCTTGTAATTTTCATTTTTTTTTCTTTTTTGAAAGGAGCTTCCAGTCAGTAGATACGGGATTTGCAAAATTGCCAAATTTAATGACTTTAATCCTGCAATTTCATGAAATTCACGAAAATGAAATGATGCTAAATCTCAGATCCGAGGAAATTTTGGTATACTTTTGAAATAAGCCTCAGACATGTCAGAGCAGCGAGAAAATAAAGCCCGATTATTTAATGTCTGCAAGACAACAAGACAACAATCCCCTCCCAGAACTATGGCCGTCTTAAGAACAAACTCCCTAGAAAATAGGCCCACGAAAAATCCATTTTAGCGAAAATAATGCCCTAGGCTTTGTTTATACTGCAACTTAACAGTATATTTCACACTAACCACCTGGGCACAAGTCAGAAGCAAATATATTTTTGTTAATTATTCTTTGAGTTCGAGGATCACGTCACGTAGCTTTAAAGATAGATATAGATTATATATCTAGCACTGGCTTGGGAATAGAATAATTTTTGCAAGGAATGCAATCCCTGCTGCAAAAGATCGAATATTTTAAAAAGTCGTAAACTCGTGGCTATGTATACCACATTTTGAAAGCGAGTTAATGGTAGTTATCATGCTATCATCTCTTGGCAGGGTTGGGGTGGGCGCCCTTGAATTTGACTCATACACCTTATAGTAAAGGCTTTAAAGTTCTAATGATAAACTAAAACATAAACTTACACGGCTCTTTGAAGATACGATTTTATCTTCTCATGTCGAATTTTGCTGACATTCGACACTCAAAGATAAAAGTTGTATCTTCGCCGCAAACCATGCAAGATCCCTATGTATATCCTTTGCTTCTCGCGCTTTACAGGGTCTCCTATGTTAACTGCTAATCGATAATGATTAGACCTGTTTTAGGATAAATCGGTAAATGGGTTGCGGAATTAAATTAAGAAATAAAAAATCTTGGAGCTCGCCATCTAAGGCCCTCAGCAGCAAAGTTTCTTTTTGTCAAACTTTTCTTGATATATTAACGGGGCGAGTGTTATAATTAATATGCAGTTTTGTAGGAGCCTTAGTAGATTACTTGAAGCAGTTTTACTGAGATTTTCAGAGAATATTATAAAGAAGGGAAATAAACATAGTTTGCAAAATTTAATTTTAAAAATAATTGATGGACAGGAAATAGCTTCTTGATATGTCCTCCCGCGGAGTGTGCACTTGGAAATTCTTCTTCTTCATAAAACACGTCTTGCATACATTATCCGCTTTACCTAAGATTGGAACTTATTTACTGACATATTTAATTCTTTGTAAGTTATTAGCCAGATAATCTACTGTATAGTGCTCCTCACTAATCTATCTACTAGTTAGATAGAAAAACAAACAAACGTAATTTGCTTACGATACGTTTTGGTCTGTCGTCTACACCAAAACGATTGAAAACACTTAACATTTTGGCCGAAAACGGACGTTTTCTTAAACTGCTTCCCAAAAAGTGGAAATTTTATTTGAAAAGCAACTAAAACGAAAGCGCGCGGATCCTTAGTTCCAGATATGGTCAACATAAATTTCCCTTTGTGCGTTCAGCCTAATCCAAGGCCTTCCAGGCGAAACTCTTCAGTACAATTACAGTCAATCCAAAACCAGCGTATTAGCCTATGGTTACTTATTTGTTTCCCAGAACAGTTAGAATATGGAACCTGCTAGCAAGTGAGGTAGCGGGTGCACCTTCCTTATAAAGTCGCTCAAGCTGAGACCGGCGCCTTGCCAGCGATACGATCTTTACTGCTCTAGAGGTCCTTGGCCACCTGCAGCCATTCTAGATCGATCTGGCCGCTTCCTAGTTAGTCTAGTTTATATTAGCTAACGCTACAATAGGTTATCTTATTTAAGCATTTAAAACGTTTCGAAAACAGAGGCCGTTCTGAAAATGTATGAGTGTGGCCGGAGTCTCGTATATCGGCCTGCTTTCACGACAAAACGTTGTTGTTTTCCCTAGCTGTTTCCATGCTCGGAGTTCCGCCAACTGTAAATTTTAAACATTATTGTAGATACACCGTCGTAAGCTGTCATAAACACGCTCACTCAAGATCTGAGCTGGGCCGAGATGTTCGGAAAAATGGGTTTAACGTCAACCTATTGCTTTGTAGAATGAGATAGGCAGATATATCGAGTTTACGTAACTGGGTTTTCTGCATGAGAAATATTTTACTAATAATACCGTTAGCAGTTACATCCTCCTTTGGATTACGTATTCTTAGATGAAGAGATCAAATTTAAAACTTGGCTTAACTCTTTGTTAAAGAATAAACGGTTAATCTCCTCTCGAGCACTCGCTGAACTGGACCCAGATTTATATCTTGGCAGGCCTACTTTAATATGACAGTCTTAACACAAAACTCGTGAAATGTTTGAGAAATTGGTTTCATTTCATAATTAGGGCAATTGGTTTATTTCCGCTTCTGGTTTGGCAGATCGCAACTGTTTGCCTCAACTGAATTGCTTTTACTGCTCGTATTGATCACGGATTACAAACATTTTGATAAATATTGCGTCATTTTTCTTGGTTTTAGTTCTGAAAAACAATTTACTAAAAGGCTATAGATTATGTTGTTCGCCGTGAGGGAGGCTTCAGCTGACGTTTCGACCGCTAGCCGCCTACTAGGCACTCTAGTCTCTAGCACCTAATGGAATCAATGAACATCTCTCATATACATAATAACCTTAATTACATATTGTAACCAATGGTGTAACTCCGATTTTCATCCACGTATATTATCGAAACTCTATATAAATCGCTTCCCTATTTTGTTCTGGTGAAGGGCACACAACATAATGTATATAAACTTAGTTTCAGTTAATGGCTTACCCGCGGAAGTAGAACCCCTAACGTTTTTCTAGAAATTAGTCTACCTGAGAGTATAGGTTAGTATTCTGACAAGGAAAATGTCAATTGATTTTTCTCAAACTTGCAAACATTGGTCCAAGTTATATTTGCTTCATAGTATTTTGTGGCGTCGAGGGATATTATATTTTCGGCTCAACTATGGAAATAGATATATCCGAATTTTAGAATTTCTGCACGACCAAAGCAATTATAACCCTTAGCCAAACAATGCTAAATATTACGGGTAAAAGCGACGCCACAAACAGTTACCAATATAAGTTTTAGAGGTAATATTCAAATAAACATGAAACTTTCCATAACTGTAAACTACACCGCAAGCCGGCACTAAATGTTCAGAAACAAAGTATGGCGGTTTATAAAGTACGAACGGAGCTTTATTATATACTCGGCTTTAATCCATATAGATACAACTGAAAATACTGCAGTTTGCAGTCTGATCATAGATACGGCTCAAGTGTATCATATTTCTTCCAATGTAAGAAATATTGGTTTTTAAACACGTTTAGTACGACATAGATCACATCCGAGTTTAAAGACAGTATGCTGAAGAATATCAAGGTTGATTCGGAAAATTTAAAGTTGCATCTTACAGCATTTGGTAAAGAGATTTGACATTAAAATATACCCTTGAAACGAAGTCAGTCACTCCATCTTTTAGCTGAATTCAAAGGGGCGCAAAATATATCGAAAGTATATAATGAAAATGTGTTCAACGTGTGCAATTAGTGTGGGAATCCATAGGATATATGTTATTGCATACAGACACATACCTGCTCCTGGCAGCCAAGATAGCTTTGACCGCACCAACTGGTTGCTTCGTTTTTCCTACCACAAAATGAACATCGTACAGCTCAGGCATGCTTGCCAGAAGTTGCAGATCTTTTGAAAGGCTCATTGAATTCTCGTAATGAACGGTAGGCAATTTCTGTTTTACGTTGAAATTGTCTTTCAGGTTGTCTTCTTTATGTTCTTTCTCAGCTGGCTTCAAAACTGTTGGCACCATTTCTTTCTCGATCGTAAAATCGCCCATTTTAGCACCTGTTGAAAACAACGGGAAATGAAGTAATTTTTCAAAAGAAATCGATGAAATTGTCACTGAAACTATATTATTTACAGTTTTCGTACTTTTTAGTTCACTTTCGTAACTTTAATTATCAAATTTCTCGTACAAACACTGAAACGCTTGCTTTTGAACTGGCAAACAAAACTCTTAGCTTGACAATCCAGCGACAGGTGATGGGAAGTTGTTTTCACAATGTATTTCCGATACCTTTCATTAAATTTACGCAGCAGCTTATTTTGTTAAGACCTTCAACAAATAGCATTGTCAAATTTTGTGGGAACTGTATGCTTGGTTAAGATATGGCAACATGCATTTATTTTATTACTATTCGCATGCAAATCAAAATCCAACCAATCATCCAATCAAAATCGTCTAACCAAAAATTATTTTTTTCAAAATTCATCCCAGTCTGCATGCAACATTAGGCTTTCTTTTACAATAAGTACAATTACGATTACGTTTTGAAATGCGTTTTATGTCAAGTCCCTGTATGTGTTAAGAATAAAAAAACACGACGAGTTAGTTTGGCTACCAAGTTAACATCACTGTTTTGCAGTACTCGAAAGGTAGATCCAGTTTCATCTGACGCCACCAATGTCTATCATCAAAACTCGTTTTAAAATTCTAAACGTCGCTGAGAGTTTGAACAATGAAACCGTCGTATCGAACATCCAATCAAAGACTCGCAAGGTCTTTATACAACAATAACTGTAATCCTCTAATTTGACACAGCCATTCTTTTCCTCTTTCAAAATGCATATATTAATAGTAATACTAATATTAAAATAACAAAGCAAGAAGTCAATAACTTTGGGTGGGGTGGTGTGGAGGGCGATATCTGTAGAATGTTCCCCTTACTGAATACTGTAGTGTAGAAATGATTTCTCTTGGTTACTACTAGAAGAAGTGAGAGAAGTGGTGCTGTTACGGAGAAGGATCTTGCGCCATAGGATTGTAGATTGAACTTGTTTTTGGGTTAGAAGGAATGCAGAACAGGAGCGAAGGTGTCTGAGGAACTGCACGGGAACTGCACGATTTTGTTCGGAGTCATCATTATAGGTGAAAGTTGCATAGAGTTGGCTGGCATCAGCATAGAAGTGGAATGATATGTTGTGACGTCGTAGGATGTCACCCGAGGGAGATGTGCACAATAATATAAGAATGGCCCGAGGACAGAACCTTGAGGGACACCACATGTTACGTTGTCGACATCAGACTTAACTTTGAGCCGCTAATATTCACAAATTGTGAGCGTTCAGACAAATAAGATCTAAACAAGTCCAAGGACTTTCCTTTGATTCCACTTCGTTCCACAATGTTGATTATTATTATTATTATTATTATTGTTGTTGTTGTTGTTATTATTATTATTATTATTGTTATGCATATTCATGCAGAGAAAACCCCGTATCCTTCCTGTAAAGCGTGGAAGCAATATGTTGAATTGATGATACAAAATCTAGCACTGAGAGCAATCACATTTTCAACCTCAGGAACCTAGAATGAGAGAAAAATTGTACTGGTATAAAATAGCGTGTTGTTTGTCAAGTGGATCACACGCAATGCTGCTGCAAAGACGCCAGTGGCAATACAAACGCCGCTGTAGCCTGCTGGATCCTCCATTTCGGCATAAAATGGGAATATGTCACATATGGACGAGGGAAGTGGGGGGAGCTAGTTGTGGATTTCGTATTGTTCTCATTTCTGATGACTATGAGAAAACATTAATCATCAGTTCCGAGAATTTCCACAACATCAATTCCACGGCACATCTGCGAGGCAAGAAGGTCATCCTAAACTTTAAAACAGGAGATACAGAGGATGTGTTAAGCCGAAAGCCCAAGCATCTCCCAGAAACCTTTGAAAATTTCGATTCGCTAAAATGATGTTTACTTTCATTTAACGAGACTCTTCTTACTGCTTGTAATATTTCAGTGATTAATGGACAGGAAGCGTTACTTGAGATGATCGTTTCTAACATCAACAAAAGCATACTCGACTCTCTAAATGATAAAACAACATTTAAACCGAAAGCAATAAAGTAACAGCCTGTCCGTGAGCTAGCTGAGCTAGAGTACTGTACTTCTTGCAGGAGACTAAAATAGATTACGAGAACAGAGTCAGTACAAGTAGTTTATGGTATTTTCTCCTTTTTGTGCGGGAGGGAGGAAGGGTATTCCCCCTCCTTACGCTACTCAATGCACCACTGCATTGCAATCTTTACTTTCGGCTGTTTACAGGCGTGATGTCTTCTCTTATATTCACGAGCCTAAGAACTGCAAGCATCAATTACCCGCAAATAATTTCGGTCCGAGTATCCTACCAAAAAATGAGACGATTTGTCACATTCACGTTGTCGTTGTCTTTTTGCGTTGACTCGGCGGGAACCCCAGTGGCCATCTTTTGATGCTTACAATCTTCAATTTTTTTCTTTGGTCTGTTCTTAGACTTGCCTGTACTGGGCCCGGTTGTTAGAAAGGTGGTTAACTTTAACCCTTGGCTAAGCTAAATTGAAAAAGGAATTTTTCGCGTTGGAATATGTTTCTGGGGCTTATAAAATATCATCGAGTCTTTCCTTGGGAACCCATTTGCTACATCCAAAATGGCAGCCCAAACCAGTCTGTAAGGTAGTAAATACAAACACACATGGTTTAAGAGTTTAACCCTGGATTAGCGTTAATCGGCTTTCGAACAACTGGGCCCTTTTCGCTTAAAGCCCCTAAGCCGGTTATATCCGCCATACTACAGACTGGAAAACAGTCCCTTGTTTGATCTTCTTTCCCCAGAAATCTGTGGGGGATTTCTCTTCCTAGTCTCCTTTTCCTTCGCCGGCGCGGCCAAATTTTGGACTGACGTACCAGACCACACTTCCTCCGTGACGTCCAAAATGGCAGGAAAAACTAAACTAATTGCGTTAGATGCAATGAAACATGAACACGACATAAAGAACAAAACCAACCTCTGTACGGTTCCTCCTGCTCCGGATTGCTTTGGGCATGCGCACAAAGGAACACCTTTTGCACCACAACACGCGCACCTGTGGAGGCCGAGGACGCTGCGTAAGACCAGTTCTATTCCATAAGACTACATTAGGTGAGATCCATAACCTGGGAATATCATTTAAGACCTTTTGAAATGTGGCAAGATTGATTGACCATCAAATCCAATGGCCCCAATCTCGACCCCAGAGCTCTTCTCTCTATTGCGCATGTCCGAAATGAAGCAGGCCAATAAGAATGTGGGCTCTGGGGTTAAGAGTGTCTCGTACCATAGCCCCATTCTCGTCCCCAGGGCCTTTCTCGCTCTTTTAATAGTGCCCACGTTGTGTCATGCAGCGGCATTCAGAAGCTCTGGGAATTTTCCTTTACATAATCGATCGCGATCGCTATCTTTTTCGTAATTGAAACCTACCAGTAGCAGATATTTAAAATAAGTTTTGCTTGAGAAGAGAGAGCGATTGGTTATGTAGAAAGGTAAATCGATTCATTCAAGAATCTTGAAGAGATTGTTGTTGGTGTTCCCAGAGCCTCTAAGTGTTCGCACTATAAAAACCACTGGATAACACAACGTGGGCAAGCAAGGCTCTGGCGGAGTTAGTACGACCATAGCCCACGTGTCTTTACATTGAACCGCACTGTGCGGAGTAATGCAGACGCTGGCTCCGCCATTCAAATTTGAACCCTACCCTATCAGATTCTTCTGGCAAGAAGAGAAGAAGTATTATTTTCTCCAAAATGTATCGAATGTCGCAAAGTTGATCTTACACATCAAAGTATTACTCTTAGTCTTATAGGTTTAATACTAATTGATACCACTTGAATTCAGGCGCGATATTTCTGATCTCCTATTTCTTTTCCAATACAGATCTGGCTCAGTATTAGGTACTGAAACTTTGATGAGAATATAAAACTATCATATATGATCTGGTTTCACAAGCAAAACTATTCCGTTTATCTTACCCTGCCAGGACAGTCAACCTCCGGAACAATTTATCACGCTACCTTAGATAACCTCAGACTCTAAGTACCTCTGAAGCAGAAAATTCCCAGTTATCAGCCGCCATAATTGTATCGCATCTTGTATAACATTGTACTTCTTGTTTTGTTACTTTTAGTTTGAGAGTGTAGATGTCAATTAAAGTTGGGACGCCGAGTCCTTTTTCTTCTCTCTGCCACAACGTTAGTTTATTATATTCGGATTTTTTGTCATTTGCATAATTATTGTATGAAATTATTAAGTAATATTAGTATCTGTGGTGAAATCATTAAATAAATAAAAAATTTAAAATCTATTTCGCAAGTGTTTTCCCACATAATATTGACCACTGGCACTGAAAGTGAAACATATATTTGAAATAATGCACTGTGGGTATTAATAAAAAGTTTGTTTCTGGAATACTCCAGAAATAGTCGTCAGTTCATCGCTGTCGGTACTTGACACAAAGTCAAGAATTATTTTTGCTCTATATTTAAAATAATCAGACAAAATGGACAACATTTCAACAATAACCGGCCTGACCGATGATAAGAAATGAGAATAGCATCACGGGAAACTATCAAACACCCAACTTTAAAAAAATAAAGTTTCTGGATTACTTGCTATATTTATTCGAGATAAGGAAATCGTATTGTTGTGGCCTTCAAGCCCAAGAGTACGAGCAAAACTGATTTGCTGACTGATCAGTGCAGTGCAGTCTGACGTAAGGGCAAGAAATTCGATTTAACCAGCTGGGTTGTACAATAATCGATATTATATTTCATTAAAATATACTATATAGTTGGTGCAATGTTTTCACAGATATAAACTGAAGAGGAAAACATGTACAATTTCAACGATTATTTATTCGAAAAAGTGCGGAGTGCATGTTTGCCATTGCCATGCAAGAATTCGAAGCTGCGTGATTTGGAATGTGTCCGAAGCTTATGTAAAATCAATATCACGCCTCGTAGATTCCTTGAAGAAAAAACCCGAATAGATGTTTTCAGAAAGAAAGAGCTATATACCCGAGATATTTACTCAGTGAGAATTAGAAAATCTGAACTTTCCTTTTTAATAATTATAGCCATTTCAAATCGAATTTAGAATAATTGCTGCACTTGATAATTGCTGAATACGATAATAACTGTCTGTAATATTCTCAAATATGTACGGGAGCTGTTTGGAACGTTTTACACATTTCCTTCTTAATAAATGCCGTTTGACGGGAAAACCTCTTAACTTTGTTTGGAGCTGAGAAAATGAAGAACGAATGCAAATACCTGTAGCTGATTCCCGAAACACAAACATAGGACTGTGGCCAGCTTGCGGCCCTCGACAAGCGCTTGTGCATTTCGCCACTATAAAATATCTACAACAAATAGTATTAGCTGATTTTTTATATACCTGTCCTTCTACCAGCACTTCAGTCACTTATTGAATCTGCGTCTTTGGTGAATCAAGGTGACTTGATCTTGACGGGTTATTGTTGTTGCTCGTTCAGGGTCAGAGATGAAGCACACACGAACGCTTTCGAGATTGAAAATAAAATATAATTTGTCCTTCTTGAATATTCATTTCGTCTTTATTAGCACACAGTACGTCATCAAGGAACAACTTACAAATACAGGTTATTGAGTACTTAAAACGTGATTTGCGCGTGTTGGAGCGACTATTTTTACTTGTAAACCCTTTTAGCCTATTATTATTTCGCTTCATCAGTCCCAGACATATAAAAATGAAAGAATCTTTTGAAAGCCTTTGATGGCAGCAAGCCACAAAATCCAGGCCACCATACATTTAAAAGTGATTCTTAGCCGAGTGGTACATTTTTGGGAAAAAGTTTAAAATATGTGTTTCATCGCCCAGAAATCAAGATAAAAATCATATCCAGTATAATTGTTATCACAGGGACCTCATTAGTGATGTTATTGCCTGTGGTCCGTTAATGCCGTGCACTAATTGAAGGTATTAACCCTAGAGGGCAATATCTTAATATTTAAGCACAAGCTGAATTGTAAATTGTACTTTCAACAAAAGTTTTCAACTATAAATAGCGGTTCGCCCACATGAATAAGTTCAGATCGGCAAATGTGACTGACAGCATGCACGTTTATCAAAGACAAATGGCGAAGGAAATCACGAAATCGAAGCTTCCTGATAGTTTTGTTTATATTCAATGACGAAAGGTATTATCCCCTCCATGAATATTGCGATCAAGAGAAATAAAGATATTTATAAAGCAAGACAATACAAACGAAAAGTGACGGATAGCGGCTCGTCCATCATTCCCCGTAGATCCATTCAAATCGTATTATACATAGTCACTAAATTAGTGTACACTCAAAATGCAGCTATTTTTTTTTCCTACTGCATGTAAATAAACTTGTCTAACTCTAAGACATAGTCCAAACTAATACATTTTCAGAAACCTCCGTTTTCGAAACGTATTAGTATGGACTGGGTCAATAAATAAGTTTAATTTTTGCTGTGTTTTCAAGTCTCCACGTTACCGAGACATCGCTACAAGAGAGCGTCGCAGTCGGCAAAGCAACGTTTTCACTAACCTACATATGTCCATCTTCGACCGTTTTAGAGTGGCAGAGCGGTACAAACGCATGAAAAGTATGCATTTCCAAACCCAAACAGACTAGTGTTGACTGGGTAAAAAACCGAGTATAATCGTAATGTGATCTCATCGTAATGCTCAATGAACACATTGAATACATGTTTTGAGCTGTCTGCATGTTTAAACGAGTCAAACCTCAAGGATTAATCTCCGATTTAGGACTAAAAGATCACTGATCTAGGATAAAGCTGAATCTTTTACTCAGGTGGCACCAGTGAAGGAGCACTCAACCAGCTGTATCAAGCCCGAGAAAGCACCGATGAAAAGATGACATTGCGGCATTTCGTAGCTCTTGCGTTTATCTTTTCTTCGCTAACTTCAATACCTGTGTGGTCGAGGCTATTTTCCTACAGGGCTATATTATTATTATTATTATTATTAATATTATTCTTATTCCGCTTATTCTTATTCTTATTCTTATTCTTATCCTTGTTCAGTTTCAGATGGCTCGACAAAAACCCTGACAATTGGAGAGCTTTTCGTCACAACGTAAAGAGAAATTGAAAGGGTTAGGGTTAGGGTCTATGGCAACAGAACAAGTGGTATTGGGCTAAAGTGCGTGTAGGATCGTGCAGATGGAAGCGGATTACAAGTCAGCCAACCTTATTTCAATACCGATCGTGTCGTGAGAAACCAAGCCAGAGTGATTTCCATAATCAGTATATAGCATTTGGTATGACTTATACATAGTCTAAATGTTATCTCAACTATTGGCTTCAACGGAATGGGCAACTTTATCCCCAGACATATGTTAATTACTGTAAAATGCCGGTTGTAACCCTACGTACTCGGTTCAATAAGCCCCCCCCCCAGGTTTTAAGCCCACTAGTTTAGCAACGTTCTCCGTAGATGCTATGCCCCTCCCCCCCCCCCAGAACTTTGCGCTTGCTTTCTTTGTTCTGAGGATGGTTTCCGAGCATTTTGCACTCAGCAAGTTTCTTTACTGATTATTATCTGTGCGTACGAATTATTGTAATTCTACAGAAACCATTGAAATATTATATAAGCCCAGCGTTTATAATCAGCATTTTACAGTATTAGCTTCCATTCAGTCTTATCTCATCAGCTCAGTTCTCTAAATAAAGTGGAAGCTTCTAGAATCTAGGCTGTTTTTTTGCAATATACCATTTACCATTTGATACATGTATATAGCATTAGTGTCACGATTTTAGAAGTAAATTAGATTACACAAAATGTATTCGGCCAGTTACAAACAATTTGACAACTGAACTATGTCAGACCCATTAAAGATACTGAATTATTTCGTCACATTACTGCATATATTGCTACATCTCTGTACAGCTGATTGAATACTTTGCTTAAGTAGTAAGCCCAAAAAGGAAAAGACGGAAAAGTCTTACAAGCTAATTGAACGGCGACGGAAGAATTGTCTTCAAGTGCTCCCCTTGGGAAATGACCGTGAGGCTCCCGTCAAGTTGCATACACTGATATATAAACTGACTGTATTTATACACGCTGGCCTCAACAACAAAAGTGCAGATTTCAATGAAGGGCGTGCATACCTATTTACATAGGTAGTCGGAATACAATATTCACAATAAGAAATTACAGTGCTAGCTGTTAAATCTGTGTTCAGTCACAAAGCCATAGAGATGTATGTCGTCTTGAAAATTGTAAAATTTCTCCGCAGTTCTTGCGGTCAGATTTAGAGTGCTTTGCCTACCAAACAATGCCAAAAACAATTGCATGCATAATTCGCTAAGTGTTGTAAAAAAGGAGTCTTTGTACATCATACTTTATCTAGTCTCTAGCTCTTTTTATAGTCTGTTAAAAACTAAACGCATTCCATACTTTAATAAAGGCTTTATTAAATATATTTTGAAAGCTGGAACCAGGAAATGGTATTTGTTGCGGTTCGATCTATTAAAATAGAATTGTAAGTGAACGAGTTGCCTTGGAATAGGGACGTAATAACCCAATTGGTAATCATACCGTGTACGTGTGTACAACCATACACGCATTTATGATAATTTGATACCGCCCGGCCCTAGCTGGGTGCAAGTAACGCCGGTTAGCTCGCGGCAAGCCCTATCAGGATATATCGGTACACGCTTTTTTTTTATAAGAACAAACTTTATAAGAACACCCAGGCTGAGATTTTCCCAAAAATTAAGAACAAGCTAAGAACAATCGCCAGGCTGAAATTTTGATCAGACAAATTTAAGAATTTTATTTAATCCTTGTACATTGAGATGTACATGTAAGTTCATAATAACATTTCTAACCGCTCTTTTCATTTTTTAAAAGCAGCCGAAAACGGTAACAAAACCTCGAATGCTCCTATGCGTTGCATACGTACAATACTGCGCCTTTTTGTTGTTCCGGGCAACTAATCCACTGTTTGGAAATATCAGGAAATAAGAACAATTTAAGAACAATTTGAAACTAAAAGGTCAAAATCTAACAACAAAGATCTGCTCTTTACTCTAGCTGTATAACACATTTGTGTAGGAAACTGATCTTTATTCCATCTACATCTTTTTTAGAAATTTACCAAATTAACTTGGACCAACATGAGGGTAGGTAACTAGGCACGTAGTAATTAGACCCGGAGCTACGTCTAAGACAGTAAGAGGGAGCCGGTGTTTAGAGTCTAGTAGAGAGAGGGCCACATTTTAGAACGAGTCTGAAATGGCGGAAAAGGGAGATCATTAAAAAATCTCTGACAAAATCTTGGGGAGGGGGTAAAGTCTTGGAGTGTGTTCGGGTTGATCCTTCACTTACACCGGCCGAGCGCCGCCCTCATCAAGGGTCTGGGTGCAAGAGCGGAAATTTCATTTTCAAGAGCAAAGGTCCGGATTAAATGAAAAATCTGTCTCGGAATTATTTATCAGGTAATAGGTCACACCAAGCCATTTTAAAACAATACGTTACTTTACCGGCAATGCAAATGCTCTCTCGCTCCAGTTCACCGAGGAGACCTGACTGAAGTTTGAACAATTTGTTGAATTAATGAGACAATATGTGGCAGAGCAGTCACAGTTTGCCCCTCAGGAACCTGGAACGAGAGAACATTTGTGATTGGTAGAAACTGTGCACTTTATATACTGTGGAAAGACTGCATTTTGGGATTGCTTCATGACGGTAATTATAGTCATTATACCTGTAACGAATTTGCGTGTTGCATCAGTTTTAACTGACTCTTTAAAATATGATCATTTCCTAAATCAGTTCGAAATCACATACACTTTTTTTTATTAAGAACCAGTAAACGTTCACTCGGGCTCAATGTTCTTATTTTTTCGACAATTTGAAGCTCAAAATGTTCTTAATTTGTTCTTATTAATAATAATTAGTAAATATTAGCTGTGTTTTCCGTATTAAACTCATACAAATTTGGAACGAAATTGTATTTCAACCTCAGTTTGTTCTTAGTTTGTTCTTATTTTTAAGACGATTTCAGCCTCAATGTTCTTATTAAGTTTGTTCTTATTAAAAAAAACTGGTCGTCAATCAAGCAGCGACTTGCGAGTTTTACTGCAAGACGGCTTTACTGTAGACTACTGTAGAACTTGAAGAAGCAGAACCGAACGCGATGTTTTATACAGTCTACAGGGAGCAAATTTTGAAGGAATGATTTACCGATGAATAGCCAGCTACATCAAAAGGTAGTATACGGTAGCACCGAGTATTACGTTCAACGTACGAGTTGAATGGCTTTTAGCAAACTAATTAGACTCGTTTTAAAGTGATGACAGAAAATGTGGTTTTTCTAGAATAGAAAGCTAAATACGGTTTAAATATAAATAGGATATTTTTCAGTATAGAAAGATTTGGTTACAGTGTAACGCTAACTCTTACCTTAATAGTTCAATGTGGACCATGCCGGGTAAAAGGGCTATACGGTCTACACGTATACCCCCTTCTAGTCAGTTCTAGTAAATTTTGGATGAAGTCGAGCGGTGAACTGTCCCATTGTTGATCACTGTTCCCTCAGTTCAACTAGAATTAGGAACCTTTCACATCATTCGTGAGTTTATCCATCTTTGGTAGGCACGTTTATAAGTGCGGCATACACTTGCATATACTTGACCGTCAAATAACTCGGTGAAAGCCGGTTGATGTGTTACGAGGGTGGAAGGTTTGAGCTGATGTTTCGAGCGCTAGCGCTTCGTCAGAGGTAAAAAGCTATTTTAAAAATCATTTAAATAAACTGTTTCGAATCAGTTCTTGGCTGCTCTCTACAATGGCCGAACTGGGTGCTGACCAGCTTAACCACTTCAAAAGACAGCGATTCAACCACAAAATGCATAACTGATTCTGTTCTACCCACAACATGTCGTATAAATATACAGTTCTGTCAATCTAACTCAACCTTTGGTTAGTTTCTCGACTATTTATTATATTACTAGTGGAGCCTAGCCTAGCAAAACGCAATAAACAGATTTATTTAGGCTCAAACAAGTATTGAACCGATATATATATATATATATCGGTTTATAATAACAGAAACAACTATAGTTTAAGATGTTCTTGTTCGACACTAATAAGACTAAATATGTTTTTTTACTGACTTCGGTAACGTTTTAAGCCGGCTTAATTTAAGGTCCATTCAACTGACATGCAGTAATAATTTGGAAAGCGTGCCGGCAGAATTTTTTACATTAATACGCATTAACACTATTATATTGAGTACAGTACGCACATAGGATAGAACGGTATTAAGTGAGCAATGCTTAAAAGCTTTTAAGTTTCAGCAGGACTGATTGATCTCTTTTAACGTTTACAAGAGGACGTAGTGGAATTTGTCACAATTGAACTCAGGTATGTGAATCCAGTGTGAATCTACGTTTTTTAACCACTGTTTTCACTTTTTCTCTGAAAAGTGTTTTATCGCATTTTATTCTACGCACGTTTATAGATTAATTTAGCAGCCAAGTGGGCGGATGTGTTTGTGAAATGCTTTTCAAGCTCGTCAAACTTTAACGTGCTTGTCGGCAAAGATTAAACAGAACCATCACCTCTAAAATCCAAATATTTGATTATGGCTTGTTTGTGGTGAGCTCGTGTTTATTTATTGTAACAATTTAATAACCAATTTGACAAATAATTGTAGTAGTTTTGAAACCTTGTTTTTCCTCATTTCAGCAATTCGTCTGATGAGAATTTGGTGCAAATATTGACAATTGTGAGGTGAAACAATTTCCTTTCAGTAAAATTCTCACTAATCACTAACCAGCGATTGACATTAAACATGGCGGTTTGTACAATTCAATGGTCAAGATTATAAACAAAGTACTAACAACGACGGAAGAATGACGACTTTTTCTTTTCTAATTTCACTGAAAAGAAAAATGCCAAATATTTCAGCCGTAAATTGGTAAAACCAGTGAATGTTTAAGTATTTTAAAAATACAAATACTACTAATCTAGATCGACGCCTTAGGCTTAGGAGGTCAAGTTTTGGCCATCTGAGTTTACTATTTTTAATGTTGTCAACTCTAGAAGTACAAAGACATAAACTGAATGATGAGAACAAGTTTAAAAAACGTATTTTGACTATGGGCATCCATACAAATTAAAAATTTATACAAGTCCGGATCCATATGAAAATTTGGCAGTTTCTAACATCCAACAGACTTATTAAAAATAACATACACACTACTTATTACTTACAGTTATTTGATATAACCGTGATAACGATAAATATATCCGTGATTTCTCGATCCAGTCCATGCGTGTCATGAGTAAAACACGAACGTTTCCCAAAGAAAGAAATCTCCTCTAGTCAATGCACTTGTGCAGGGCCGGGCACATATATATATATATATTCCCCGCGCCGATTACACCCATAGCTTCATTCAAACTGTCCTAATATATCAAACATTTTAAAAAATGAATTCCGAAATACAAAGTAGACCACTAACGTTTATAACCTGCCAAAAATTATGTATGTGTATAAATATACACAGAATACAAGTGCCGTCTATGGAAACTGACCCAGGAATTTTAATCTTGGCTTTGTGGTAGCACAATGAGCGGTTGTTGGGCTGCAACTGATTTTGGATAACTTCCGGTCAATAACACAACTTAAAAACATTGTTTTAGGTGATAAACTGCTTGTAGAATGACTTGGCTTTGAGATATATTTCCTTACAATTACTAAGTATGTCTGTACCCTTAATCTTTATCAGGCACCAAAGCATTTACAAAAACAAGCGAACGCAAGATCACAGATACACCGATATTACTGATTACATTACCAGACATATTCTTTCGTTGATTATTTCCTGGGGCGATTGACATCAAGTCACCGAAAGTAAAGGGATCCTTCTCTTTCGACCACAAGTTATTCTTCAAACTCTCTTTTGCGGCGTCCCTTTCTCCAAGCTGCTTTTCGTTCTTCCAAAATTTCCGTGACATTTCTCAAGAACAAAGTTCAAAACAACTCAAGTACACATCATGTCAAGCTACATCAATCAGGTTTAGATTCATCCTATGGAAGTTCAAATCAGTGCTTGCTGGTATCGTCCATATATGGTAACACCCATATATGGTATAACAATGCACCTGCTACCAATAACTTCACCTGTCACTGACCGGTACAGGGATTTTTAACCAATTAAATTGTGGAATTTTTTCACAGACATTTTACAATAAAGTCAAGACTAGATTTAGATTTAAATGCGTCCTAAATGCTTGACCCAATGCTTGGACACGACAATAGCCAAGCTAAACTGAGCAAAATCTCGCATATACTCTCGTGGAATAATTTCTTAAAAAACTAGGTTTTCTACTTTTAATAGCGAGTAGGCCAATGGGACAAGTATGTCAAGACTAGCACTTGAAACGTCAGCTCAAACCATCCAACGACCAAGGACATAACAACCACCAACTTCTAGTTGATCAATCCCATCATCTCTTAATATATAATAATGAAACCACCCAAAAATGAAAGCCAAGAACGTTTCTCGACACAAGCGTTTTTAATCATTTTAGAGGACTCAACCCGTTTTGTTACCTTAAAGTATAAATCTTTCCAGCAGGACCAATTCCGTATAATCCAAGACGCCTGACACTTTGAGAGTAACTTGTCATCGAAACAAAAGTGCACTAAAGGGCCATTTGCATCCAGCATTCATTGCGAGTGGAAGTGATGTCAATTGTCGCGTGCAGCAACGTTCTAATGTACACAGGTCAGACACTTACAGAGCGGTCTTGCGGCGGACTGGGAAGAAAACCCTGCATATCGTAATAAATAAGCTTCTTTCGGGCCAAATAACAAAAGTACAAAAACCATTTGAAACACACAATATGTTTTGAAAATACCTGCCTTGCAGTTTGTCCATATAATTCATGATGACGATGCATAAATCTGTTGGTTTGCATTTCAGTATAGTCCATAGTCAGGAGTATCTGTCGACAGGCTAATAGGCCTGGAATATTATATTCTCGATATATGCTGCACTGGAAACTGATGTACGGGGTTTGGAGACCAAGGATAGTAAGAGAATCTATTGACATCAAATTTTTCGCGCCATAAATATTTCGTGATACTTATTCAGTTTTCGAGACATCAGACTTTTGAGTGTTTTTCTCATCAGTGCAAAACACCTGATAATTAGATGATGCACGCAGAAAGTTAAGTGTAATAAGGTAGTTCAGCAGTTTTTCTCATGCAATCACAAACAAATTTCAGACCGGTCTGAGATTGCTTTGTTCTGAGCATGAGTTATGTTTATACCAGTCTCGTGTAATGACTCTGTACCACTCCAAATTCCTCCTGGTGACGTGGAATAGTCTCGTGTAATCACCCCGTAACACAGGCAGCCTATCAACACTTAGGATGACTTGTCACAATCCCAGCTAGTGCGTACAGGTAAATTACTCCAGAGGTTGGCACACATCCACTAAAAGTTAGGCTGGAAAGTCAACCGTTATCACATATCATATCATGCTGGGTTGTATGGACAGCTTCATTTCAGCACATTGACACCGGCCAGTGCACATTAAAGAACGCCCTGAAGGAATCCTTGATGCCCAGTCATAAAGGGCCACCATCTTTTGACTTGGGATCATATTTGACTTTTTTGCTAAAAAAATAGGAAATTATAGATCAGATAAATAAAACCATACAGTGGAATCTATTTATACCCTGAGGGAGGGGGGGGGGGGGTGCTCCATATAGTGGCCTATACAGCGAGGCTCCACCGGGAAGGGGTGCCTTTTTTAAACTCCAAGAATGCCTAAGGAGAGAGACCAAGG
>JANVCJ010115048.1:0-16682 GCA_026413505.1 Epizoanthus ramosus
ATTTTGAACCGGAAGTAAATTATTTTGGTGTATTTGTAAGAAAAAAAGAATTATGCTCTTCTTCTTTATTATTGATTCGTCATTCAGAATGAAAGTGTACATACCTATGTACTGGTACATTTTAGTTTAAATTGTCGTCTTTTACACTCTATTGGAAACTTATATTTTAAAAAAATTCACTTAAAACGAGCAAAAGAGTATTTTAATTTTTAGCAACCCTGGCCTACTTCCAAAGTTTTGCTTTTCTTAAGAAACTTATTTTTGCCCCTCCTACATTTTGAGTCTGGCTACGGCCCTGACAGAGCATGTCATTAGTGCTTCATCAGAAGTCTGTCAGTCGTACATCTTTCTGACTTGTAACCACACTGCACTCAAAACTTGTATGTACATCAAATTCAGTGTTCTACATTTTGGTAATTAGGATTTCATGGCAGCCGTCTGATGACATCAGAATATTAGTTTAATTGATTTAACATCAATTATAACACCAGAATTGGCCTTAACTGAGCTAAATCTGTAAGAAAGTGTCAATCATGGTTGCCATGACAGCAGAGTTGCTTTATAGCTATGAGTGGCACATCAAATTGTACACTGACTCATAAATTTTGGGAAAAGTCAAGAAATTTCATGTTGAAAGCATTTCCTGTTTAGGAATAGCAAACAAAATGTCCTATGGACACTGATTGTCTCCAGTGTTAAGTTTTGTGTAATAGCCAGACATGGCAGACATTCCCAAGAAGATGTTATGGAGGGATTGTAAATTTGTATCATCGTGTTTTTAAAAATGTTAACAAGCCCTTTCAGTAGTAGAAACTTTCAAGCCCACACGTGGTATGCTGTGTACAGCCATAATTTTCCCGACTGCACAGACCCAAATAAATGAAAGACTTCTCAGGGAGCAGGTCAAACACACCAAACCTTTTCATCAGTGTGTTACCGTGTGGCACCATCCCCGTCTGGACACAAATGTTTCACCACCTGTTGAGGGCCTATAATGAACAGACAATGCAGTTGCTTCTACATTATGTTGTTAAGCTCAGAAATATTAAAGAACAAAATAATTTAATATTCATAATCGAGCTTTAACTCCAGGGAAGACAGAAAGCAGCACTCCCCACATTCCTCTCCCACCACCAGAGAGGAGACACCCTTACCCCCTCCTCAACCACCAGAGCAGCAGCCCTTACCCCCTGACCTATCACCAGAGAGCAGCAGCCCTTACCCCCTGACCTATCACCAGAGAACAGCAGCCCTTACCCCCTGACCTATCACCAGAGAACAGCAGCCCTTACTCCCTGACCTATCACCAGAGAACAGCAGCCCTTACCCCCTGACCTATCACTAGAGAGCAGCAGCCCTGACCTATCACCAGAGAGCAACAGCCTTGACCTATCACCAGAGAGCAACAGCCTTGACCTATCACCAGAGAGCAGCAGCCCTTACCCCCTGACCTATCACCAGACAGCAGCAGGTCTTGCCCCCTGACCTATCACCAGACAGCAGCAGGCCTTGCCCCCTGACCTATCACCAGACAGCAGCAGGTCTTGCCCCCTGACCTATCACCAGACAGCAGCAGCCCTTGCCCCCTGACCTATCACCAGACAGCAGCAGCCCTTACCCCCTCACCTATCACCAGACAGCAGCAGCCCCTAACCCCTGACCTATCACCAGACAGCAGCAGCCCTTAACCCCTGACCTATCACCAGACAGCGCTAGCAGCAGCCCTTACCTCCTGACCTATCACCAGAGAGCAACAACCCTTGCTCCCTGACCTATCACCAGACAGCAGCAGACCTTGTAACCCCCTGACCTATCACCAGACAGCAGCAGCCCTTGACCCCTGACCTATCACCAGACAGCAGCAGCCCTTACCCCCTGACCTATCACAGCAGCCCTTACCCCCTGACCTATCACCAGAGAGCAGCAGCCCTTACCCCCTCACCTATCACCAGACAGCAGCAGCCCTTACTCCTACCCCATCCACCAGAAACTAATACAGCTTTGCATTTGTTTTACAGATTATTTCTAATTATTGCAAGTCTGATAGTTAGTGTGATATCTTCTGTTCAGCACCCATCCATTGATCGGAAGGCAGTGTCTGTGTTAATGTTTACTTTGGTGAGTGGCAAGTTACTGTACTGTTTGTATAGCTAAAACTAGCAACTAGAAGTACCAACTAGAAATACCAACTAGAAGTACTGAAGAAGTACTGACTAGAAGTACTGACTAGAAGTACCAACTAGAAATACCAACTAGAAGTACCGACTAGAAGTACTGACTAGAAGAGAGGGGGTGGGATGAGGGAAAGAAGGGATGGGAAGTGGGAGAGAGAAGGGGTGGGAGGTGGGAGAGAAGGGATGGGAAGTAGGAGAGAGGGGTAGGAGGTGAGAGAAGGAGTAGGAAATGGGAGAGAGGGGGTGGGAGGTGAAAGAGAGGGGGTGAGAGATGGGACAGCAGGGGTTGGAGAGGTGGGAGAGGTGGGGAAGTTTAGAACACCCATACCACTGCCCAGGTGGTGATCGGGCCATCGTCATCTATCTAACCAATAGAAAGTTACCAAACTGTCCTCTCATATCAATTACCAAATTTGCAAACTGTTTTATAATTAGTGTATAGAGCTTAAATAATATAAGGAGACTTTAGGCACATACTGGTCAGGCTAGTGGTGGTTTACATGCAAGAGATTCATGACTGATGAGTTGGTCTACTCTCCCTTACAGGAAGTGATCATTCTTCTAATATTTATCATGGAATACATTATTCGCATGTGGTCAGCAGGCTGTCGTAGCTCCTATGTTGGCTGGAAAGGCAGACTAAAGTTTGCTGTGAAACCTTTTACAATTCTAGGTCAGTATGAGAATTACCGTTGACCTAATCTGAATATGGCTGCCATTACATGAAGTCGAGGTTAGTCAGTCCTCTGTCACATGTACACCAGCAAGCTTGATGATGACTAAAGTTACTCGCTTTTAATTTTGTGGCCGTTGAGATTACCACCAATATCTAGGCAATTGCCAAAACACCAAAATTTTGCAGGAAGACACTCCAATTATAAACTGACTAAACCTTGATTTCATGTAATTTTGGCTGGGCTGTCTTAGTGGTGGCCATATTTGGATTCGGTGTATGTAAGTAGCAGCTATTTCAGAAATAGTTGAAAAGCGTTGTGCGTTCATAGATACACACACTAAAAGGCACTGTGGCCACTGTTTTTGTACATGATATATCTGCATTCCTCCAAGGTTAAAATGGAATTTAATAAGCTCAGATCTATAAAATTAATTTCTTGTGCGCTTTAATTTGACCACATTTAGTCAATTAAAATGCACCAGCGTGCGTTTTTTTGGCCTTCTATTTTCTGAATATTTTCTAGTGGGCATGCACCCCCAGACCCCCTAGTGGCTCACACCTTCAGCACTTGATAATTCTCAATCATAGCAAAAACCAAATGTCTCTGGGTTGATGCATATGTTAGTTATCCAACTCTGAAAGGCTTTTCTCATGATTGTCGGTGTTCTTAGTAAACTCTTAAATGGATGCTTGTGCTGATTTGGTTTAATTAACTTAACAATATGAAGCTTTGGAATCACAAAACCACAGAGAATATATAATGTGGTGCTGTGGGCAGATTAACCTCAAGTTAACATCAAAGGTAATGCAATACATTATTTTACCACTGCAAATTCCATCACATTCCAGAGCCTTGAGGAGCAATATGTGATTGCTCTGCCAGATTTTGTCTCTGCCATTAATTTAACAAATTGTTCCAACATACTTTGCCCCTGGAATGTGAGGAAGTTTGTACTGGTAAAATGGCCTATTTGCTAAAAATGCATCAGTGATCAGCAAGAAATTCCATTGATTTACAGCACTAAAGTGGAATGGTTGTCATTTTCAGATTTGGCTGTAATTGTGGCGTCAGTAGTTGTACTAGCAATGGCATCGCCAGACATGGTGCATCAAAGTGCCATCAGGTACATTATTATAATTATGTGCATTATAGATAGTATAATACTATAAAACACCACTTGTTTCAGCTAGTAATTATATATTGCAATGTATAACTATGTTAGAACAGAATAGATTTTTTGTTTTTGCTATGTAGTGCTTATTAAAACATTTGGACTTATAACTAATTTAAGGTACAATATAGTTAATTATGCAGTTGATTAGTTGTGATGCAGAGCTTGTGCTCATTCGTCTGAGCAGGCGATAATAAGAATTGAAAACTTAAGTTTTATCAACTTGCATCTGACTCAGCTGACACCAGGTTGACTGCAGGTACTATTGTACATTGGAACACACTTGTGGTAAGAACATACAAATCAACAGATGAGTCTTAGAATAAGTGTATATCAAATGTTTTGTGTGCTATATAAGGACTCAGATCAACCTTTGATTTTTGTCTTTTGAACTGCATAACGTTTGATGTCTTTTGTTGGTTTATTATACAACCTTGTGAACTTGACATTGACAACTAATTATACGCCATTGTTTAATTGATATAGTTTACCTGTAGATTTTGTTTACTTACATATTAAGTAGACAGGCTGGTAGAATGGGGATTAATTGTGATGGATTGATCAACTGGAAGGTTGCCATTGATAATTATGCTAGACTACTTTAACTGACATTTCAAGTGAACAATCAAAGCAAATTTAGTGAAGAAATATTAATAACACTGAATAGCATATTTGCCCTAATATTATTTCCTCTAATCAAGAATAATTGGTTAGATTACAACTTCTGCAATCACAGTTTTAAAACTCTAAATGTGGTCTACACGATTACATTCAAGAAAATATGAGATAATTTTTGTTACGGTTTACTAACTTTTGAAAATCCAACAAATTTGAAGAGATTTATGGATGTCTAAACTTGACCAAAATCCCAAATATTTGCTGTAATTTTATGTGTGCCCCCCCCAACCAAGGTGGCAGCAATAATCTTGAATCAGTCTATTAAAAATTAATAGTACTAGTGCTCAGTAGATTCAAAGCATTTGGAGACTTCTATAAACTCAGGGCTTAAATAACTGGGATTTTATGCCAATTCAAGAATGAAAGCACACTTGTTGGTAGTTGTGTTGCTGGACATGCTATGGAGGTAATCAGTGAAAGCGGAATATTCTGAACTTTTGTCAAATTCAGATTTCAGATTTTTATTTGATGTCACTCATATGATTAGACAACTGACATATGTAAAGAATATGTTTCGAAGTAACAAAAGTGTGGAGGTAATGCAGAAACTAAAACCCAAACTAATTCTGAAAATCATTCACTGTCAGAAATGCACCTAAAATGTGGCTGACTGTATGAGTTATACAGATCTCTGTCTAACACTTTGTTTCACTCAAGTTGTATACAAAAAATAATGAGTTTGTAAAGTGTTACTCTGTTTCACTATTATTCTCATGTGCTGTCCAGCAAAATTGACAAGACAGCAGCTAGAGGCACACAGGTCACCTGCACGTGCACCGCTTGATAAAATGTAACATACTAACACCAAATGTAAAATTACACAAACGGTACAAGATTAATTATTAACTTGGAGCTATTATTTCTTCTGTAATAATTGTGAAGTCAGGCACTACCTTCAATACTGAAACTGTTTCCTAATATTAATCAATTAAATAATTTTATCTAATTAATAATTTTGTCAGATGTGCATTCATGCAGTTGCATGATTAATTAGTATTTCAGGTTCAGTTAAATTTATAATAGACAAAGTTAACTTTATAGTCAATAGTTTGTATAATAAATTTTTTATTGCATTATTTTAGTTTCTAGCTTGATGTGGGGAGCTAGTATAAGATTATGGTCAGCAGAGAAATGAAATATATTATAAGCTGATTGCTACTGAGTTTACGGGTATGTGCCGCCAAACGGGGTATGAATTTGAGGGTTTTCTAGAACGGTGTATCAAAGTTGAGATAATTTACTCTAGAACAGGGTCAGAATTTTTTCATTTGGGCAGCTCCCCCCCCCCCCTGGGTGCGATCCAAAAAATATGCTGAATGTGCACGTGTGTGGACAGTAGTGCCACTCATGATACAAAACGAACAGTTAGGCTATCCAAATTTATGTCAGAAAAACTTGGCAGGTCAGTACGAAAATGGAAAGAGGAGTGGTAATGCTTTATACAGTACACAGTATGGATTATTAGCTAGTGTGGATCAGTATCTGCAGCTCGTAAATGATTTTTATACTGTTATTTTCCTTACATTCTACATCATGAGCTCTCATAATGTAACTTGTGCCTCTTGAATTTGGAACACAGAGATGTGTGGCTGTTAAGGTTAGTAGAGAGTGAAAGATTTAATGCCCCTTCTTGTCTCCACATCATGCAGCAATCCTGACAACTTACTGTACATACAAGAACAGCCATTTATTTATCTGTAAGTTCAGCCCTTCAGAGGTTACTCAATAGAATTGTGATGGAGGGGAGGCTACTCTCCTACAAGTTTTCGCAATGGAATTCTGGCCCAGGCAGAACGTTTTATTGTCAATGAGTAATACTCTTGTTTTGATAGCAGAGTATAGAATATAAGGAAATTTTTGTTAGTTTAAAATAATGATATATATATATTATAGTTACTGAACAGTATAATACTGGATGGCCAAAAATTTTGCCCAGTATGTATATTGTTGTAAATAATTAGAAATTGTTGAGATGATCAATAGGACCTGTTATTCAGTGCAGGTTCGTAGAGGATTCTGTTTGGAATAAAATTGTCCAATCAGTAAAAAGGAATTGGAAAAAATGTTTTTGTTTAGAATTTGTTTGGTTCAGAACATGTGGACTTGATAAATTTCATCATAATTTTGTTGAGTAACCCCACAGAGTTCATGATCAGTAAAATAATGCTATTTGCTTTTGTTTCGTTCACTGGTTAAATTCATGGCTGTGATGGTGGATTAACTTTGCTTATGAATTTTTTTGATTTTTTGATGTGGGGCGGTATTTATTAAATCTCATCAAGAACAATATAAGGCGCAACAGCTTTTTAATTCTAAAATGATATCAACAAGAGTGTGTAACAATTGTGGCTGAAGCAAGCGAGTGTCATAATGCAATTGGTGTTTCCCATCGAACTTTCACACTTAATGAGGAATATTTTAGAATCAAACACTGAAAACAAAGTGTTTGCACAGGTCATTGGGAAAAGAAAGAGAGATGGAAATTGGACTTGTTGTACCAGCAACAATGTTTCTGGTGTTCACAGTGGAACTGTGAATAATTGGCACAAGTTTTAGAAAGGGAGTTGAAGGTCAAAGCAATTAAGTATGCTCAGATCATTCAGAATTGAAGCAAATTGTTATGCATGAGAAAAAAACCTTGTTGTTGGTTTGAAAATAATTGTTTTGTTTTTCATTTTTACTTAATTGACAATACATGTATGTTCAAATACTGTAAGTGTCACTCTAGAGCTCAAATGCTTCGAATACCATCTATAGTTACTTGAATAAATGCAGTGGCAATTTTTTATTTGAACATTTACCAACCCGTCTTAAAGAGGAAGCATATACTGTATATCAACATATTGAATCTGGCTACAGAATATGGCAGTATTGCCTTCATCAATTTTACGTCACATGTTATGTTATGTCACATCACATTTTCATCACATCACATATCATGTCACATCAATTAGTTACATTCATAGTTTCACTTGTTGTTCTTTCTAACTTGTTCCTAATGAATTCTTCAAGTGATAGTGACTCCAGGCAGACATATTCACCAGAGAAAATGTTAATGATAGTTACTGCATTAACATCTATGGCTGACACCCATGACAAGGCAAACAAATTCCTATTATTCTAACAACCATTTAATAACTTTATGTTTTGCTGGCTTTGTTGCTTTTTATCGCAGTTGTATATTCCGTGTTTAATATCTCATTCTCATCAGTCGTGTTGAAACCCAGTGTGTACAGATGTTTAGTTTGTCTGAGTGTCAATAAATTTGTTGATTTTTATCATCATTTACAGTGACAAAATTGTCACCAGTACACCAGATAAAATAAAAGTTGCTTAGTCATGAATGAAAGTGCAAAGAAAAACATTGGAAATAAAATTTTACATTTCTTAAGGCATTGTTATTACACTGTGCAATTTTAATTTCTCAGCAACCTTTCTCGTAATGGCATTACGACACAAGTTGCTGGAGGGGTGTTACACTGTGCAGCGGCACTTGAAGTTGCTGCAATCATTGCAAAAAGTAGAACTATGTTCTACTAATTCATGCAATGTTGCACGCAACAAAACATTGCGAGACAAGTTGCTGAGGTACCCTGTTACACTGCAATTCTTCAGCAACTTGTCTCGCAATCGCATTGCGAGGCAAGTTGCTGAGAAAATTGCGCAGTGTAACAGCACCTTTAGTTTTGTGAAGGATCATAAATATCTGTGTGAGAGAACGTTTCTTACACTGTGCATAATTTATACAATAGAAGGTGATTTCTGTATTTCTTTCCCTGATCATGTTGTATGAACTCAAGTTTGTTTGCAGTTGTAGCTAGTCAGAAAGATTGAGGTTGATCTCAGTTACACATATTAACTTTTAGAATTCAGCCTTAAAGCTAATTGTTACATTAAGGATAAGCAATTAATTAATTATTGTCACATTAAAGATCAGCAATTGATTAATAAATTTAATTGTTATAAAATTAAGGATAAACAATTAATAATTGTTGTAAAATTAAGGATAAGCGATTAATTAGTAATTGCTACATTAAGGATAAGCAATTAGTTATTTGTGTTTAAATGTAGTAAATTATTAATCTCTGCATGTTTGATTTCAAATCTTATCAAGTTTTAGAACATGTAATTATTCAATAATTTCTGGTTATCACTTACTAGAGATAAGAATTGAAAGCAAATATTGTTGACTAAGTAAGGTCAGGCAGGTGATAATATTATACAAAAGGCTGTGTATAATTATAATAGTTAAATGTTGATGTTGTCTGTATATGTGATGATTTATAACCATGATTTAAACTGGTATATGGACTAAAGAGTTCTGTTGATTAAAAAAGAAATAGTTGGTATTTTTTTGCCTTCTGTGACAGCTAGATAATATAATAAATAATGAATTGTTGACAGACTATAGTCTATAACTTATAATCAGAGGTTTTGCAACAGAGGTTACAAGACATGAAATATTGTCTCCTTGGCCTTGCTAGTGGTTTTATATTTATGTATTGCAAGATTGTTGTCATAATAGTTGCTTTTAAACATTTAATATATAATAGAGGCTAAAACCAAATTGTTTTCACAATTACCACTGAAGATGAACCAACAGTTGAAAACGTTTTGACTTTTGCAAGATTGTTTACTGGCGGAAACTGAGGAGAAGGTGCTGCCTTTGCTCTAACATCTGCAAATGGTTTGACCTCACGTCTTCTCGGATAAGGACGTTAAACCGTTAAAAGGCCCTCGGATCGGAGACCTCCATTGCATGGTCAAGGCTCTCCATCCACCAATGAGTGGTCAAGTCGTTTTAATAAGAAAAAAAAAGATGAATTGTTTGTATTAGGAGTGCAGTGAGCAAGTGAGTTCCATTCCCAGGCTGGAGGTGGTCAGCAATCAAAATAAAAACATGGAGGGCGGACTGGGAATGGCAACTCAATCAGACTTTCTGTGTGAAACTTGGTACACATATTTAGTAACATCTCTAGTTTAATAAAGTGGGATTTGTAAATGGTTGTCATGGCAACTAGAATGCAAAACAATAACATCATTTGACCAAACTTTTGAAAATTTACAAGTATTCAAATTTTAATTTTTTTCAGAATTATTTTATTCAGTACAATAAGAACACACTTGCAAGTAAATTGATAGAAATAGATGAAAATAACTGAAAAAATCAAAGTTAAAACCAGTTTTTCACTGAAAATTCTGACTTTCTATTAGAACAAACCTTTATTTGCGTAATTAGTTCTACTTAAATTATAGATGATGACATCATCTAATTAGTGTCAAGCGATGTATTTATTAGGCTACAGTAACCAAACGTTTCAAGGCATTTGCTCTAAAGGAAACAAATTTAGGTCCAAAAACCTTAGGGGTCAATTTCAGAGCACCCCCCCCTGGTTGTCTGAGCCAATAAGTTTAACTAGCTGAGAGTAACATTTTATCAATCATGCAAAACCATATTGTTACAGGACAATGTTTACCAAGTTGACATTTGTTATTACCATTACAGTAATAGAAGCAGTAAAGTAGGAATGAATCTAAACCATGTTATAAACCAGTTCAATATCATTATAATATATAATTTTTTAATATTAATTTAAAGTGCAGTGTAAAATCAATAAATTCTGTAATGAAATTATTGCAGGTAGCGCAGTTTATAGTTTTGGCAGACAGATATACGAGGATTTGTAAATAAATTATGTTAACTATCAATTCTTGTAGTTGCATGCAGTCTGGTATTTTAGTCTAATAAACCAATTTATTATTATTATTATATTATTTAGTGTTTTTGTTTTTTCTATTAGTGTAATTGTTAGTTAGTATTTTTGCTTTTCCATTTAACCACAACTTTATTATTATTATTATTATTATTATTATTATAATTAATTATTATTCATTATTATTAGAATAATATTGTGTTTAAATAGGGATTATAATTTTGTTTTATAAATATATAATTCAAGATTTTTTGGTTCCTAAATGCTTTCCATGTTAAACAAGACGATTTAGTATAAAAGGGATATGATTCCTCTCTTTTTCTTGATCTTGTCACCTTGTTAATGCAACCAATGTCCACCTTTTGGGGTCCGCACCTATTGTTTTTGTACAAAGTTACCCTGTTAATAATCCAACCACTTGAAATGCCTTCATATGGAGATGTGGGTTGTTATTTCACTTCTAATTAATGTCACTGAAGATATTCCTAAATATTGAAATACAACAAATAAATATATGCAAACCATGATTGAGCAATAAATGTGTCCATCAGTGGCTTTGCTGAAAATTGTGACCTTCAAATATAAATTTATAAAGGAATAAAATATTGACACATGATGAAATACAGTAAGCGATTGTGAATTTTGTAGCTTGCTTAACTAGCAGCCTCTCTGACTGATACGACAACAACTTGAAGTGATTGAAAAGGGAAAGAAAGAAAAGGCAGAGGAAAGAATGGAAAGAGAGGAAAAGGAAAGAAATTAATTATTCTAAAATTGCTGTATGGCTGGTCAGGTGTGAGCGTGGTTGGCGCAGTCGGTAACATCTCCGACTCCCAACCAGTAGGTCCCAGGTTCAATCTGGGTTGTATTTGTGCGACCTTCTTTCGCCACACTGTCTGTGGACACGGACGTTAAGCCATTGGTCTAGTCTCGACATTCTATCGGGGGACTTAAAAGAACCTACACACTTGTCGATAGGAGTAGGCTAATGCCGGTGTTGTGGTCTGTATACCGAGGGCACTACTCAACGTCTCAGACAGAACTGTTGTGAACGTTAACCGCATGAATTCAGCGGTTTGGCTAAGTCCCTCAACTGCTGAACCCTTGTATTTCATGTAAACAGGTAGCTGAAAAGTCCCGTGGGGAGCACCTGTATATATCTGTATCTTAAATTACGTATCAGTTATCGATTTTTCCTAGAGATCGTGAATAGGGAAGATGACCGACCGGGACTGCCAAAATTTCTGTCTCTGGGTTGGCTCTTCTACTCTTTGAATACGGGTATCCCAATCTCGACACATTTCACTTGTATTCCCTGCTAAGATACTGCTTTTTCGGACAGGAATTAAAATCGTACTTGACAGCTGACCCCCCCCTCCCCCCCCCCATTACCCGATTAGCACATGCTAATGGTAATTATCGAAATTAAAAACACTGAATGGAGGAATAAAGGGGAGGGGGGATTCTGTAAAGTGCATGATAGTATCGGCAACGCAGAGATCAATACAGACTCAGTCAGATTATATATCCTTTTATTACCAGCTGCCAATTTTCATTTCATTTGAGGCAAGAACTGAACATAATATATATCTGCCGAACCAAAAACATACCAATGCATTTAATAGTTGGAAAGAATTCAATACTTTGTGTTTAAAATACTATTTAAAACGACCTTGAATATTTTAAAATACCAAAACAAACTCTGGATTTTAGAAGGCTATAACAATTCGCATCATTTGCGGGGATTACCTAGATTATACGACGCAAATGAAGCAGCAGTGAGCGATCTAGTGACCAGAACCATTTCTGATTTAAGATTTAATTTAAGTTGGAGGGGTGGAGAGCGGAGGAGAAATGAAATTTTCAGAAAAAAAATCAGTCTGGACCCCCCTTAAGAGTGAAACAATTTTTTGAGGGCCCCCCCTCTTCCCTGGTAGGTAACAGTGCTTTTTATAAAATTTACATTCAAAACTTTCAGGACCCCCTCCTACTCCTTTAAAAATTTGTTTTCTTTGCTACCAAACGTGTTTATCTACAAAATAATGTAGGTGATATGTGAAGGGGGGAGGAGTAGTATCTCCGGTATAGCTAATACAAATTCCAACTGAATATATATATATTAAAAACTTAAATGTACCAAACATCAGAAACTGACCACTAAATGAAATATGATGATGATGATGATAATAATAATAATGAATTATAATAAAAATGGACTTAGTACCCACAACTACCGATAGTGTCCAAGACAATGTACCTACTACCGGCTATAATATAATCCCTTACTTACTCCATGTACCTATACCCCAAAACCCTGGCTGACCCCGGTTTGTATTAGCCTCCGTTGCAGACTCGGTGCGTGATTCGCTTCGCTCTCACACCACGAAATCGCAGAACAAAAATCTCGGCTGGAGTGCGCAGACTATGGTGTGAGAGCGAAGCGAATCACGCATCGAGTCTACAACGGAGACTAGGTTTGTATATAAACCGTAAGAAGTAAGTATTAAAGTAACTTTATTTAAGTGTCAAATCTTCTAGCTCGTGTGAGCTAATCGGGGACACTGGGCCTACGGTTTAATGTCCTTATCCGAGAAGACGTGAAGGTCTAACCGTTTGCAGATGTTAGAGCAAAGGCAGCACCTTCTCCTCAGTGATTTTAAGACCCCGATATATTTTCTTGAATATACTAATATCGACAGACTTCTGCTGAAGGAATGTTTATTAACAAACATTTTCAATTCAAAACTCCTCTAAACACATGAACAATGAAAAACCTACGTATGAACATCCACTCAAATACAGTTAAGCTTACCAAAAAGAATCACTGAAATCTTGCGCTTATAACCATGAATTTATGGCATGATCAATACGGAAAATAAACTTACGTTTGTGTCTTCAAATACTTTCTCTTGACCGTGGTCAGGAGTAAAGACTTGATCAAACTGGAAATCTTTGGGGCCTCTTTGCGTATCAATTATGGCTGTGTATTCATCAGGTGACTTCACAACGGAATAGTTACCCTGTAAACAAAAACATGTTCTTATTAATTTATTGACGATATATCTGTCAACATGGCCATCCTGAAATGCAGAGCTACTAAAAGCTAACAATTCAATAACCGAGGTTTGTATTTAAATATAATAATTACATGGAAGGTACACTAAATCTGTATTAGAAATATGTTTCATACAGTTCAAACGTTTGGTTAATTGGTTTTACATGGGGCGAACAAAATACAAAATATCTATAATCAAAATGAAGATATTCATGTAAACGTTTTCAGGGACGTAGCTAGCGTCAGGCAGGGAGGGCAAATCCCCCCCCCCCCTTAAATTTTGAACTGGAAGTAAATTATTTTGGTGTATTTGTAAGAAGAAAAGAATTATGCTCTTCTTCTTTATTATTGATTTATCATTCAGAATGAAGGTGTACATACCTACGTACCGGTACGTTTTAGTTTAAATTGTCATCTTTTATACTCTATTGGAAACTTATATTAAACATTCACTTAAAACGAGCAAAAGAGTATTTTTAGAAACCCTATTTCCGAAATTTCGCTTTTCTTTAAAAAACTTATTTTTGCCCCTCCTAAATTTTGAGTCTGGCTACGGCCCTGGGTTTTGTTAAAAATGCCACTTTTGCCATTAGTGTCCTTTTTCATTATACACTGTACGTTAACATCGGGGTCGAAAGGCAGTCGGCGTAGACAGTCAGACAGACAGACAGAAGCATAGGATGCTAAACATCGTATGATCTGACACTGAGACAACTGGGAGATAATTCAGTAGTAACCGACCAAAGACATTTTCAGTTATGTCTTATGAGGATAAAATTTCAGAATTATTTCCTTTTACCCCAACATGTGAGAATTAGTAAACTGAATTACATAATTTCGAACATATATCTACCTTTAGCCTACTATAAAAGCATCTTAATAATCGAGTGTGAGGTCTGTCCGGGAGAATATTTTGCCCGAGGTCAAAATATTCTCCCGGACAGACTGAGCAAACGAGGTTATTACGATTCTTATTTGTATTTATTTTTGTTTCTTTCGACATTGTTTTGAAGTCCGCTATGGACGAAAGTCTGTACGGTAAGTTACGGACTTAAGTTTCAGCCAATCAGAACACGGGAATTTAGTTACGGACCCGAGAATCAGTACTGCCATATAATAAAAAAACGGTCATACCAATAACACCAATTAACTATCTAATAGAAAAGACCACTTACCCTCTCCAGTTCAGACTTGCTAAGCGGTCGAGCTCTGCAGTATACACGGATCTTGCCTTTCATGTCTTCCACGATATTGTAGTATTTCTTACGTAGGATCTAGTACAGAGTACGAGTAATATTTTTATCACATTGCTTAACTTTCCGTGTACACAAATGACTAGAGACGTGATATATACCGTGAACGGAAAACTTCAGTAGGTCCGCCATTTTATTAGTTGAATCTTCATGCAAACGCGGTGCTGTCAAAGGTCAAAACACATCTACTCGAGTAGAAACCAGGAGATGTCCAATGGCAAACGCGCCAAAATTTAGGTTCTTGTGACCACAGCCTGTCGTTCGCAGGAGAAATTTACGCAATGCTTATAAATAAACTCTCTAGTATAACCAAGGCCACTTGCGCGAGCAGTCATTCATGCCGACTGATTTCCAGACAAAACATGGAAATAGCTAAATACCTGTGGTCTTAAGTTAGACTAAATTAGAGGTTTAAAAAATCCCGTCACGTACATCATACCGGCTGCGTACGGGAAACGTAAGATAGCTATTTGCTGTAAGTCGATTCGCCATTTCTTGTTTGGACATAAACGTGGTGCTAATAATCGTCGAAAAGTGCGTCCTCAGGTAGAAAACGGAAGACGCCAAATGGCAAAGGCGCCAAAATTCAGGTCACTGCGACCAGCCCTTGTCGTTCACAGGAATATTTTAGTGGGACTTAATCTCTCTAATACTGAAATCCAAACTCAAAACTTACAAGAATGTGTCCCTAATAACTGAATTAAAAAAACAACACTATATTTAAGTGTCAATCTATCTAGCTCCTGTGAGCTAACTGGGCCACTGGGCCTACGGTTTAACGCCCTTATCCGATAAGACGTGAAATTCTAATCGTTTGTAGATGTTAGAGCAAAGGCAGCACCATCTCCTCAGTTATATTAAGACCCTGAGTGTTGGTACGTCCGGCCAAGACTCGATCCCATGACCTCCCACATGTGAGACCGATGCTCTACCAACTGAGCTAACCGGGATGCGGTCAGTCGATCACATTTGTAAGTTCACTACTAATTCACTTACTCTTTCACTATTGTAGTTGTCTGCCAAGGTCTTGTTCTCTTCTCTTAGTTCCTTGACTTCCTTGGTCAGTTCACCAACTTTGTTTTGTGCTTCAAGGCCTTCCTGCAAACATCATGTTTGGACTAGATTAAAGTTTAGTTTGGATAGGATATAGGGCAGTAATTTAGCTTAGGTTAGGATATGGAAGCAGTTGGGCTTAGGATAGGATAGGGTAGTAGTTGAGCTTAGATTAAGATATGGAAGCAGTTGAGCTTAGGATAGGATAGGGCAGTAATTGAGCTTAGGATGGGATAAGCAGAAATTTAACTCAGGGAAGGTGTAGGTCAGCGTCATAGTTCAGGGGTGGTATAGGTCAGCGCATAGCTCAGAGGTAGCGTAGGTCAGCAGCATAGCTCAGGGGAGGTGTAGGTCAACGGCATAGCTCTCAGGGGTAAGGTGGCAATAATAGCATTTTAACATAGGGGAACTGTATGTCAGCAGCAGCTGAGTTTAAGGTAGAACCAACTTGAGATTTACCTGTATAATGAATAGAGAAATGGAATGGAGTAGCAGTTTTGAAGATTTTGTCATTATTTTGCCACCCAGGTAACAAACAGTTTCTGGGTTATGGATTTGCCACTATTTGGTGGCTTGTAGTACAGTGTTGGCCATAAGATACTCACTAATGGTGAATGGAGTTTCCTCTTAAAACAAAATAATAATAATAATAATAATAATAATAATAATAATAATAATAACAACAACTATTGCTTACCGCTGCTGCTACTTCCAGATTGGCCAGTGTAGCTTTGTCTTTCTTGCTTTCTGCTGCCAAACTATCGTGTTCCTGTTGAGAATCAATAGTTATTGAATGTTACTTTCAGAAACAATGGCAAAAACTAATATTAACACTAATACTAATACTAATACTAATACTAATACTAATACTAATACTAATACTAATACTAATACTAATACTAATACT
>JANVCJ010115159.1:0-16679 GCA_026413505.1 Epizoanthus ramosus
GGCTGACCTTCACGGCCGTGGGGGAGGGGGTACGTTCGCACCCCTTGCCGCGCCTATCTATGGGGGGGGGATATCATATTTTCGCTAATAAGGACCCCTCAAGAATATGAAACTTGGAATAAACATTTCCCCGTTACTCCCCCCCCCCCCCCGCTCCGATCCCTTAGGGAACAGTATGAGTATGTCTAAGAAATAATGTATGTCGTCATAGTGCTTGCGTGTAGTGTAGACGAAGGAAAAAAAAACGCCGCATATTCTTATTTTGAAGAAAAGGCGTGTAAAAATCGTGTAAGTGCCTGCCCGCCGAGCTGTCACATGAAATTATGAATAATAAGCACTAAAGCAGGATTCTGATTCGATAAAAATACGTATACAATATTTAAAACACTTTCACTATCGGCTCTTGAATGTCATCTAAACAGTATATTCAGAGCTCTGACAAGAGTCTAGACTTCAAAACAGTCCTTTCTTTCGCCAGAAATCAGCAGTTTTACAAAAGTACGATGATATCAAATCACAAATGTATTGAATAGTTTTAGTAAAATGACTGCGAAGTCATGTCAGATCACGTGCATTGTGCTAATGATATGCATTTCTTGGCTCAACTGAGCACTCTTGGCCTCGATTTCATGTTTTAAAAATCCAATATGGAGGCGCGATCGAATGCGAAACACGTAGGACCACTTTCAGCCGTATTCGATATCTCTTCAGACACTCCAAAACAATTTATTGCTGCAATTCATTTCTGTAACATACGAATTATTAGTCGTGATTAACACCCTGCATAAGTAAACGAATTTCGCTTCACATCATCGGCCTTCACCGATCCGACCGATCACTTTTGAAGTGTCTCCGAGTTGAGAAACATAGTTCGCTGTTAGAAGCTGTGGCAAATCAGATACAGCACAAATCTCTTGTAGACCTTGTACACCCTCACTTCTACAATTAAAGGAGTACAGGTGCCAGGAAAACAAGATTAAACTTAACAAAACAACGTTCTGGTTTAACTTTTTGGGTGCCAATGCAGTTTGGACCAGTTTGTGAAATGAATGCGAAGAAAAGGTGCTCGTCGCATCGCTCATCGCCGTCACGTCGGCATTCCTGTTTCCCGCCAATTCTGAACAACGGAATGTTCAGATGTGTGTTACGCATTGTGAACATCCGTTTCAGTTCATTTTGATAGTGGCAGTGTAGATTATGGCATAACAGATTTATTTTATTTTATTTAGAGACCGCCTTGACGCTAACTAGCTGTGCGAGTGCATGATCCGAAGAAAGGCTAATTTCTTGATATTGTTTTATAGTAATTTGCATGCAGCGCATGAGGGATAGTTTTGCATTTTCTCTTTTCTCGTGTTTATATAATTGTAGACTGACGTTGTTCTCTACATAAACCGGCAAAATGATTTATCAAAATGTTTACACAAGTGTTAAAAAATTACTGTTTATTCATATGACAGCTGTTTCAGCTGTAATGTAAAATTACACAATCCCATAAACTGATACATTGAAACAAATGCAGACTAAAAGAGCCTATCTTGAAAACCTAAAGCGTGTTTAGACGAGGTTCATCGCTTAACCTTCTCGCCGATGAATTACACATTTTGAGGATTTTTGCAAAACCTTCTGCCGTTTTTTAAAATCAGTGCAAGCTCTTTTTGTCCTTGTATTAAACTATAGATGCTTTATATTATATTTATACTATTTGTAATATATCTTTATATTTTATCGATAGGTCATTTGCTCAGTAGTGCTTTACTGTTAATTTTCAATTATTTATGGTATTTCGAACACCGATATTTGGACGTTTCGGATGCGTGTGCTGTAAAACTTTCACGGTTATTATTAATTAATATTAATTAATAATTAATTAATGATAATTAATTATATTTACGAGTTAAGGCCCGGACACATGGCGCAACATTGCATGCAATCTGTTGCGTAATGGAAGAATTGCATCGTGTGGCACCGTTTGCAATGGATTGCGCACGATATTGCAGAAGTAAGATTGGATCCTACATCAGCAACATTACGCGCAACGATTTCACCGTGTGGCCACTGATCGTAACAGATTGCACGCAATGTTGCAGAAGGTGGACACAGGACAAGAATCGTAACAGATTGCACGCAATGTTGCAGAGGGTGGACACAGGTTGCAGAGGGTGGACACAGGACAAGAATCATCCACTTACTTCACTTTTGACATTGTAAAATATAAAAAACTATTGTACGCAAATTAATTTTCAAAAATCTTGGTATGTAATACGATAATTAGATGCGATAGTTATCTAAAGTTATATAAAAATTATCGATCAAAACAAAAAGAGTTAATCAGAGAAAAAACGTTGACGGAACTTTGCTTACACTAGTAATCTTAACTTTCAGATTTTTGTTGTCACTTTGATGTGATTTCCCGGCTTAGTCTCTACCACTCGTCATATTTACATTCAGTCAGCTCTGTATGCAATCTATATCCAGACTCATTTTTTCTTATTTCCCCCTGCCACGATTAGCATTTGCTCTGATTTGCATTTTGCGGGTGGGAAAAGTGTGACTTCAATGTAACAACTAGTAAAATTCTACAACAGCTCCAAGATAAGTCTTGCCAATACAATCACCTCTGTTTAAGCATATCCGCACATGCGCACACTTAGTCACTTCCCAAACTGGGGAGACTTTAAAATTGTTCACCATTGCTACGAGCGAGTTTGCAAAAGAGGAGAAAACCCTTAGCAACAGTCAATATTTTAAAAGCATAGTTGTTTTTAAAAACTGCATATGATATTCCTGATTCGCTAATTAAGCCAGTGCAGTGACAGCCCTTTAGGCTTTAAAAGGCCGAAGGTGTACTTAACAAGCAGCCTACCAGTGCAGTATATCCACATTGTATTACACACTCCTGGAGCTGCCAGGAGGTTTTATTTTTTTTTAAAAAAAGTGTCCAATCAAACAAAATGAACTGCATGTCCGCTGACCAGTGACTGTGCATCTGTTGTGATGCGCGTGTATATTTTTCAAAATATGTTATGCACATCGTGTGCAAGTCGATTCACAAGCCATCTCCCTTGTTTCTTGACAATGAAGGAAGCAGGGCTGTTTGTAGGGGAAACGTTTCAGAAACGTCCGTGCAAAATTGGCTCAGTTTGTAAGATGGTCGACGCACATCACTACACTTGAGATCAACAATGGACAATGAGTGGATGATGTGAGCAAAACGTACTGGGATAGGTAGAGAAACGTCTGCTGGTCAGTGGTAGTGCTTTCAAGTTGTGGAAGGCAGGCAGGGGAATCCACGAGGAAAACAAAAGGTGCACAACGTGGGCAAGCAACTCAGGAAGTGCGTACTGTTGGATTACAAAGATAATATATATAGAGGCCGGCTAGGTTGGCAACATTACAGAGCAAATGTGAGTACAACGTCAAACAGTCGGCCGGTGCCTAACAAAACCATGATCCTGTTCCCGGTGTGTGCTCTTTATCGTATTACAGCATATAATGTTCCTTGTTCCTCAAGTTTGAGATCCTTTATTTTTAAACCATCTGCTATGCCTTTATTTTTTTATCCTTGAACAGTGAAGCTGTAATGTTCTAATTGCCAATAATGTTACACATGTCTTTCTCATGGTGCAGTATTAACCTTCGGATTAGGTCAGTTTATGGCTGAAGGATACTAGCGCTGCTTGTATTGTCTACGGAGATGAAGCTCGCCATTTGCTTGATAAATGACTCTTTGTTCGGGAATGGAATTTGTAGTCTACATCTGATGGCGTGCTGTTCGAGATTAATAAACTGATGTTGTTTTCACATAAAACCGTACCATAGAAAACTAAAGGGACTGGTTTCGCACTTTTCCAGAAGCTAACTGGACAATACTTCAAGATACTTCCGTTTTTCACAATTATAGCGCGTTTTCCTTTGCACTTTTACGTCATATCCAGGCTAGTATACATAGTTATGGTGAAGATGTTAAGTCATATAATATGGGCGCGATAAGACAGTCACACTCACAATAAGCGCCTTGTTTTTCTCTCTATCAGCAGAAGGGTTTTGTACATCTGAATCATTCGGCCCCCAGAATCTATGCCGATTTGTCCGATAACGGTCTCCTTTTTCTATTGTGCATCATCTTTGCCAGCATTGACCATTGTATTTCGAAGGGTATTTGCAGACCGTAGACACCGATGCAGTATATCAAAGGACCATTCTTTCACAGCGCCCTGTTGTCTTCATCAAAGTCATTAGGAAACACTTCATAATGCAGTTAATTCCTGGCACTAACATCTTCATATAAACAGTAGTCGTCCAGTCGAACAATCTAGTCGTAAAGCTCGCATACATTTCTAAGTAGATAAAACCTAAAAAAAATTAAAATTAATGGAAAAAGATTTTTTAATCATCAAACATATATCTGAAATTCGAAATAGACTTGTTGTCCTGTTTATGATAGAACTGTCGACGTAACCTCCCTGCAAATGACTCAGTTTAGCGTCCTCCCGCCCGTCCGTCTGGCCGGGATTACCTGTTTGATCGATACAAAACAAGTCTGCTGCACCTTCCAAAGTCGGCGTTGAGCAACAACCCAAGGAGGTGGAAATATGTGCAACTTTTAATTAGTCGAGAACGAGAGAACGCAGCAACAATGCAATGCACAATATTTTTGCATTCATGGCCCGGTACCTCGGGGCGACAATCAGTCCAGCCATGTACGGCGGCTATACAAGGTCACTGGCCACTAGGTTTAATGAATCTAAATTTGTGAATAAGTATTATCTAAGTCGGCCTTGCATACTCTGTTACGCTGTTCTGGGCCAAAGATTGCAGTATAGAAGTAGGAATTTTAATAAAACTGAGAAATTTCAAAGAATGTTAATTCCCGAAAGAATCTACGTTTTCGAGTTCACTTGTTTGTTTGCCAACATTCTTTACCATTTTCAGTCAATCTTGCTTCTTTGCCAAGACCATTTTGTGGCAACGAAACAGACCGAAATAGTTCTTTGTCAGCAACTCCAAATTACAACACAAATGCTAAGTTCATATTGGATTTGGTAATGAGTAACTTTGAGAATAATTGTGAAAGTTTTCCAAGACGTTGAAATTTGTGCACACGGCATTATATATTTTGTTAGATTTTTTACTGAATAAATACTTTTGTCCATAAAAGGCAGGCGTGTGGACAGGGGGCAAGCATTGCTTAAGAGTGTCCGAGTTTCTATGGCAACACATGGATTGCAGGGGATAACAGGCTTTTCATTGATCTATTGTACCAACAAAGAGGTTTTATTTTGCGGTATTTGAACAATGTGAATAATGTTATTATATCCACGGTACGGCCAATCAAGTTTTATTTTATAAATGTTAATTTCCGCAGTGGGAGGAATTGATTGTCAATTTGGCCTTGTTCCTGTCTTCGCTGTGAACTGCAGTATGTGTGTTCAGCCGGGGAAGGCCATGCGAGGTTTCGTTGTTCAACACGGATACAATGCCTTGCTGCTCCATGTAGTACTGTGTTGTTGGAGTCAAATTGGTGAGGTAGCTTGTCTTAAAACCTTTGGGCTCTTGTTGAATAGCGATGGAGGAATGAGGTGTTGTTGACAGGTCCAAAATGTTGTGCCGTTCTGCTCGTCAGACTCCAGTTTGCTGAAGGTCTTTGTCGGTAGGTCCAGCGTTTCTACGCTGCTACAACATGATTCTCTTTTGCCGAACTAGTATCCAGTCTTACTGACTAATATCAGCGATCAAGTTGCAGTACCAAACCATTCCTTGATAGCTTTTCGTCAATACGGTATGCTACAACTGAACCATAAAGCGTAACATCAGTCAACCATACAGACTCACAAATGTGCTCGGGTATTCAGTAATACACTGTAACCACTAACCGGTTAGTTCTCTCACTCTCTCGCTCTTCTCCAAGTGAACATGTGTGCATTATAATTATTCAGTAACATCGACTACTACAACAGGAGTTATTTGAAGTTAGGTTTTTCTGTAAATTTTGAAGACGGCTAACATGTCAAACAAACATAGCAAAGTTTTCAAGCAGTAAAGATTAGAAATTCCTTTTACGCAGGTTTTACGTTGTTTTGTCGGTAGAGGACCTTGTTTTCATAATTGTCATATTTTTGTTGTGCGTTTCTTGGCCTTGAATTCAACAACAACATACTTATTCATTCGCTGTTTCCTGGCTCAGCAATCAAATAATTACATCTTTCTTGTACTAAACAGCGGTTCATTTGTTTATTGTTTGTTTTATGAAAGTATTCTTGCATTGCTCTGTGCTGCTATTTTGGGGATAAAAAGTCATATGGAGAAGAAAAGAATAAGAACTCTTCAGTATCATGATGAGGCTTCTGTCACATTTAATTGTCACATCGGCAACCAGAATTTTTCGTTTTTATTTCACATCGAAAAAGCTTGAGACACAGAATTAGAAACGTGTGCTTTCTAAACCTGTTATAATCAGTTGTGGTTTTCTTAATTGCTGTATCTGTGTACTTAAAAGATGTTTCTATTCAATTCACATCCGTTACTGGACCACAACATTTCACTACACGGTGGAGTTTATTTGCCTTCTGTTATCGGTTCTCCAAGTGTGTAGTAAAACCGAGGGCCAGTCTTCTCAACAGATAAGGATTTGGCACAATGATATAACATTCATGAAGAGAAAAGACTATTTTTTTTAGAAATCTAGTGACTATTTAGCAATGTTGTTGTGAGATTAGATTAAATTAATTTGTTGTTGCCCTTTCATGGAGGTCCTTAAAACATCAATGATCTATACTGAAACGACTTTAATACTAGTTTTGATAACTTTTCAGTCAAACGCCACAGAGCCATCAAGATAAATAATTCAGCTGACTATTTAAAATATATGAAAGACCATTGAAATTGTTTAACTCTAATCGATCGCCAAGAAGGATGCGTTTGTCTCTAACTACAGTTCAGTTACTTGCTTGTCCTCGACTCTAGAGAGGCGGACAGAAATTTCGTTGTTTACGACAGCAACATTTCTATATATGGTAACACAAAGGCGGAAAATGCAAAGTTACAAAACAATAATAATAATAATAATAATAATAACAATAATAATAATAATAATAAAATTAATGAAACTAAGTAACTTCAGTCGACACCAATTTCAGGAAGAAGCGAACAATACGATACTTGTTATAGACACATAAATACTCGCAAAAATATGGTGTATAGAATGACGCAGGCTAAGAAGTTAAAATTTGTCCGAACGGGTTCGTTTAAAAACCATAATCAGAGAATATGAAGATCCCTGATGGTAAATTTTAGCCGAGTACGTTTGGACAAATTTGAACTTTTTGGCCTAAATCGTTTTATATATGATGCGGTTAACAACAAGAATTCATTGCAAAAGTATGCATTCATATTACTTTCGCTAATATTGCATTGGGAACTTAATCGTTTTCAAGTCATTATATTTCCAGACTTGCTAGGGATCATGGGTTGATTTTCGGATTTGTTATACTACTTATCGATCTAATTATGTTTTGAGCACGGTTGTACTATTAGGCGATCGGGTATCACAAAAACTCAAATAGAACATTCTGGATCAAGTTCGGCCCTAGATCGATTACCAATGTGATAATAATTTGAAATATGTTTTTTTTCAAAACCGTTTTAAAATATATTAAAAAGAATAGTCCTATTATAAAGTGTATGTTTGTCGATTTTGAGGTTTAAAAGTTTGTTCATGTTAACGAGTTTGCACGATTTTTGTGTATAAACAAGTCACCCCCAAGTGGGTCCTAAAATAATTGGAGACATGTTATTGTTAAACCCGTAAGCGTGGTAAGACCATACAAATATTGTATCTTTGAATAGCTGCACTGTGTATCACTGACCTGTGTCTTGAGCATGACCATTTCTTATTGTTCCATTCGAGTACTGTTGTTGGAACCAGTCGCGGTCCACAGCATCAGCCAGACACTAAAATCAAATGAATACTGAGCTGTATCAAATCCAATATGGCCGTCAGCGTTCGTGACTTTGGCTGGGAAGCGTGCCCCAGCGTGGTGTCTTGACTAGGATGCCCTGCCTGGGATTTCGTGATCTTTTAGCTGGTGGTTTCATGTGTGAATATACAGATATAGGCTTCCTATCAAGAATTGATACGTGATGTGATTTAGACATGGTTCAGAAATGTAGATTATATCTGATTCTTGTAAACGCCTCCAGTCAGGAGCAATTAAGGAACTAATTTTCGTGCCTGACCGAAATGGAGCTTTCCCAATATTCAGCGAAGGACTTGCCCGGAGCCGTAAATACAGAAAACTTAAGTAATACCGTGTTTCTAGCTAGCTTGGATTTTTGAAGCTGGTGTATAACTGAACTGCTATTTTAACACAGAGAGAAATCCATCTGCTAACTCTTAAGTTTAACGTAACTTGATAACATGTTTCGTTGGCGCTGCAGTGTTTGCCTCGGGGATAGTTTTGCTTTCGTCTCGTAATTATGGAGTATAGTATACCCTACCATTCCAGGTCACTTTTCTATAGTGTTGAGCCACTATCTAGACAGTTAATTTGCAATTCTATCACAAAGCACGAACGTTTATCAAACGCTGAAAGATGTACCAAAAGTACATGCAAAATAGATAAACTCGTTTCAATTTGTTGCTCTGTGGCCTTCATTTCAAGATAGCGTGCAGTTACTTATCGTTATCGCGTTATTCCAGGCATGTGACCGAACTGGTATTGGTTTTCTAGCTCGCATTTGTCTTCTATGCTCTTTAACAAAAAAGGTTAAAACTGATCTAGGCAGGATAAATATATTGTAACATGGTTCTTTGCTCCACCCTGATATTACGAAAATATGATATTTTTTAACGACCGACCTACCCATATAATATATTAATATACAATTTAAAGATACATTTTGAGTTTGTATTATACACTGATTTGCGAAAACGGAACTTACTTCGTGCTTGCAGTAACTTCACTGAGGATTTAGAGTTTCTGGCTCGAGGCTTACTTGACCCATTTCGTCACTGCTTTGTGCACATCGAGACGATTTTATTAAAAAAAACTAAAGTGAAAAGCGAGAAGAAGTGTCCAAAGTGCAAACGGTCTGAATTGTAGGACAAGCGCTTGATAATGTCACTTGTGTCTGCATCTCTCCTGGGGTCAATTTAGTTCAAGTTGCTGGTATTCGTGACACAACATTCTCTTCGTGGTTTCGATGCTTAACACCTGGTTTATAGGGTGATTTGCCTGATCGAGAGTTTTTCGTGACCCCTGGGCCTAAATTTGAAATAAGTCCGAATTCTGTAAGGTTCTTCAGTACTGATGGTGCTTGAGATATAAAAGTTTGCTTCTTCCTTAAAGAGTGACATACCTAGACCTGCTATATTCTTAATTATTCTTAATTACTTGCATTTATTATTGCGTCTTGAAGCTTTATAACCATCATAAAAGTCTTAAACAGTTAAAGGCGAGTGTTCTAGAACTAGATTTAGTATTTCAATCAGCTTCCATCAATGGTGATCCTCCTAATCTCTGTTTTCAGTTATTTATCGTGTTCACGTATTAAAATTTCTGCTATTTTAACAGAACTATGATACCAAGGAATTTGTTTAATGGCCACTTATTTTTATTTTTACCTTATTGGATTAGTCTTGGAGTCTTTTTTGTTCTTCCACATACAGTATGTTTAAAGAGCCTGTCTGGAAAAGAAGCGACATGTCTGTAATGCTATTAACCACATTCACATTGCTTTGTCTAGCTGACATTTATAAAATTATTTGATACTGTTTTCTTTCCTATTTGTTAAATTTATAAACGCTTGTCATTTGTACAAAACACATTGTCGATACTAAACTAGTACTAAGTTCATTAAAATTAACTATCTTTATTTATGTTATAGTAAGCGTGGTTTTTTATATTGTCCCTGTTCCCTGATAGATTGATGTCAACATTGTGAAGACCGATGAACAGGAGGCTGGGGGTGTGAGATTTTGTGTCGCCTCAAAAGTTTGCATCAGTCATTGATTTTTAGAGTATACTATCTCCACGAACAGAATCAACTTGTTGTCAAAGTTTAAGGCAGTGCTATTGTTTATTAAATTATTCATTGAAGAAAAGAGATCAAATTGTTTATTGTTTGCGTGTGCTCTGGTCGTTTGCTGCTCACTGCTCGGTCTGTTGGTTGCAGCTTCTCGTTTTCTCTCTCTCGTGCATCGATTGCCTCAGCAGGTTCTCTTTATCGGGAAAGACACTTCTCCTTGCAATAAAAGGCAATTGACTTTCATTTAACTTAGTAGAAAGTGATTCTTAGGAGATTAAAGAAAACATTAACTCTATTCTTTTATTTTCAAAGATTAAATACTCAGTTTGAAGCTTTATGCAAATTGGTAACACGTACTAGCATAGCCAGCTCAAGGCCGATCCGACACCGTTTCATCATGTCGACGTTGACTGACGTCTGTTTCGGCAACTCGCGTTGGTTATGATACTTGAACTTCAAACAAATCGAACTTGCTCTCTTTATAGTAAAACACTCTGCGCCGACCTTGTTCCATACTTCTCAAAGTCTGCGACAACCTTCAAACAAAATTTATTCGTTTCCTAAGTGAGGAGTTTAATCAAGCGGAACTGAAAAAAAATCGGTGACCCAGCAGAGTGACACGAAGTTTGAACACAGCGAAGACAGTACAGTGAAATAAGACAGAACAGTTACTTTCCTGAACGTTTATTAAAGAATTGGGGAACGAAGGATTTGACAATCTGCACTAAATCAACTGGTTTACGACCTATCGTGGCCATTCTCAGTAATGTTTACAAAATAGTTGTTGACAATACAAGTGAAAATTGTCATGCTATAGTATTTACAAGATGTCACAACTTGTTGCTTCGAATCAGTGTCTGATTTTCTTAACTCTTGCGTAATTTTAACTACTAATCTCACTTCTAGTTCTACCTCAGCAGTAGTCTTCGACTAATTAATAAAACTCTATTTTAAAATTTAATGAATGTTTGCAAAGAAACTTGCAAAAGTCCAGAATCAAATATTACTTCCATAGGAAGTGTGAACTGAAGTGGCTGTGCGCTCAGTTTAGTGCCACATGCAAAGTATCGTGATTTCGTGCATTGAAGCATTCTAGTTCTTCAGTGTTAACAGACGAGTAGTTATATACTGCAAGGGTACCACTAGTCTGTTGTTGTGTATGTACTACACCAAATCGCCAGCTCGATATTGTTTGTACCCAGTGGTTGAGCATCAGTACAAATGAAAGTTTAAACAATATAAAATTGTCTCTCCATTCCCGGACCATAAGTCCAGAAACAATCCATAAACCGTAATACTCTCTAGTCTAGACTAATTTATTTCCAGACCAGATTGTGTATTGATGTGGTTGGTGGTTGGGTAGTAGGCGCCGCAACCGTGGTTTGTATTATACTGGAGAATGCTGTTGGTCTGGTGGCAGCGGTCGTGGTGTTACGAGCATCTGTTTGACCGAACGTGAAGCCAAATGTTGAGGAATCGTGCTGGATTCTCTGTTGCAAAGACGCAGACGGCGCCACCTGGTTGGGAGGGTACTGTGGAGTTTTCTGCAGTTGACTGATGAACGTGGAATAATTCTGCGATGACGTTGTATGGCTTGAAATAAATTTACTACTTGACTGTGGCTGTGTAAACACTTGTGTGGAAAAGCTTGCAGTACTAGTTGGGGAGGAAAGTAACGCCTGGGTATATGTGGGAAGGTACTGGTCGAATTCGTTAGTATCCACTTCTCCTATTGACATCAGATCTGTTGTCAAGTCACCCACATCAACATGAAAGTCGATTGGGTTAGTTTCGCTTTTCTTGGGGCCGGGGATAGAAATTGCGAAGGGAGATCCCGACCTCGCGTTCTGACATTCGCTGTCGCTTGAGCTGCCATTTGAACCGTTCAAACCACTCTCCACTTTAACAATGGCGGTTGGGGTGCCAGGCGAACCAACAGAACTCGAAGATGGACTACTCGCTTCGCTAAAGCTATCGGGACTTGCACAAGATGCGCTCGAGTTTTCCTCGTTGTCTTTAGGCGAGAGCGGTTTTCCAGAGTCCCCCTTTAAAACCTTGAGTAGGTCATCCGCTGATATGGTGGCCTCTGTCGGCTCACCTCCGTTGCCCTTTTGTTTCTTGCGCCTAGGTTGATACTTGTAGTCTGGGTGCTCGCGTTTGTGCTTTAAACGGAGCCGCTCCGCTTCTTCGATAAAAGGTTTTTTCTCGCTGTCATTCAGCAGTTTCCACAGCTTTCCCAAGGTTTTGCTAAGTTCAGCGTTGTGGAGATGCGGATATTGATCGGCAAGCTTTCGCCTGGCTGCTTGTGCCCAAACCATGAAAGCATTCATGGGTCTCTTTACGTGCGGTTTCTGCTTGTGTCCGCCATTCACCCTCACTGGGAGCGGGATCAAACTCCAGTCATATCCATCCAATACATGATTCACTGCGCTGGCAATGGCAGCGTTCAGTTCGCTGTTTTTAAATTCATGGTCATTCTTAGGGTTATCAGACTTGCACGACTCTGACATCTCGAACCTGTGCTCTCTCACTCCTGCGAAATTTTTGTTGTTTGCTCTCTCGATGAAATTCCTCAACACAAAAAAAATCGAACTTGGTGCCAATTTCAGGTATTGGCATATAATTATCCAAAACACAGATATAATTAATTTCCACCCACGTGTAGTGTGATCAGGAACGATACGTGTTTGTGCGAATATTATGTTACACGTCGCTGATTGGCAGAATATGCACCGCCACCAATCACAACTGACGCTCAGTGGAGATATAAATACCCGCGGGTTGAAGGTGTGTTGAAAACTGCAGCGTTATTGGTTAAAAATTCACGTGTTTCGTAGGGTGTGGAAAGTGTAACTTTTCCCACGAGGAATAAACTCCCATCCTTTCCGTTACTTTCTGTAATTATTTACTTTGTAGGAAATCTAAAATATGTCACAAACATGGTTTTCTGGAGGAGTGTTTTGTTTTCGTTTAGATCAAGCTGCCACAATAGGAGTGGTGCATACGTGTGTCTTCGTGTTCAGACCAAGGGATTTCGGTAATTACTCGTCGACAGATTTTTGCCTGTTATGATGTAAACTCTCTCGGCTCACTGGAATACAAACCCGCAATTGCCCGGGACATTTTTATTAAAAAAATATTGTTTTAGACTTGTGTGGAGCTGCTGTTGCTGACGTATATATCACGGTTACATCTTTCGCCCGCGCAACTGCAAGACGATGGGGAAATCTTTGGGAGTCAAGGATTTGCGTGAAGGATATGGGAGGAAAATACGAGCCGGAAAATAACAGGAAAGCTCACTAAAATAGCTCTCGTGCGTTGGGGGCCTGGATAACAGCAGGCTTGCGTTCCCGTAGAGAGCAGAGACCGATAAAATATTTCAGTATATTCAATGCCCCCATATCGACCAATTGCTCAATATGCTATCATTCGGAAGTCGTTTATAGTTATACAAAGGTATCAGATTCGAGGACTGTACTGTAATTTCAGCAAAGCCACTTTTATATTTCAAGCGACGCTCAATTACCAAGGCAAGCCGGCCGTGATATTCGAAAACGAGCGACGCGACAAGCTTTCAGCACTTTGAACTTGGCGTTATGATGGTCCAAATACGAACTGTAACCCAGTCGAAAGGTCACGAAAGGAGATTTCAAGGTTTATATGGCATGACCGAGTTCATATGTGTTGAAAGTTGGAGACCACAAGCAGCTGTCAGGATAAACATCAAATCTAATTCTTCCGATAATCTATATCTGGGGCTTGAGAGCTAGCCGGTGCATCTGAAAAAAAAAACTAAGTCTTGAAATTCTATAAAGTTCTTCGGCTAGACGGGAAGTATTTTGACTTTTAGTCCGGGGAATGAGAGAGGGATACCATTTTAAGAGAGATTCATCAAGCAGAAACATGTAAATTTCTCACGAACGCTTATCGATAATTTGTGATATTTGGTGCATTTCACGCTTGAATTGACTGTAAAATGGTTTACAGAAGTCAGATATCACTCCTAAATCTGTATCACATAAGTGCTTCCTGAATAAAATTGTCCGTGAGAAATCTCAAAGATCATGTTTATGGCACCTCGATGGCTATATATTTGCACCATCTTGGTTACCATTTCTCGTCTTACGAGTTACGGTCATGACTCGTGAGGCCGAGGATACACAGACATCTCAACCTGGTTTAACCGGTTCATCCCAGAAACAATTTTATACTCGAAGCTTTTAACTGTATACCGAGTGAGCAAAAACCCCATAACTTAGTATAACTGATATGGAGTCTTCACCTACTAAAATGAGACCGACCCTTTCTCGTCATACTGATATATTTGCGCAATTGGCTGACTGAAGCAAAACTGTGTCGAGTCCCATCTGACTCCTCAGGAATATACACTAGCTTGCATTGCAGACGAACTGAGTTAATAATAGGACCGAATATCAGTATTGCTCTGTAAGTTTAGTTTAGTTGAAATCCACCTACTACAACAGTACAAATAGTACGATGTATGCCGCCTTATGGCGTATCTGTAGAAGTATCTTAAAGTTCTTGAATTAAACTGGCAGTGGTTATGACGACACTTTTAACAGCTTCTTGCTGACAAGAGCTTAACTTCCGAAAATTCTGAGAGTAGAATGATTTTGTAACACTTCACTTTTTTAAACTGAAAAGTCACTATATAAGATATTGCCTTCTGAGAACAAACTACAAAAAGACAAGCAGAGGCAATCGGGATGTCTCGTGTCAGAGGCTAATAGTTCGATTTTAAAATAATAATGATGCAATTGGCGCAAAAATTCAAAGCAAGCCGCATCAACCACACTAAACATTCCTTAGAAAGTGACAAAGAGAGGAAAAACGTCCTTTCGCCGGCTGTGCACGAGTGAAGGTCTAATCCAGTCCTCAGATCAGTCTCTGATCTTGTCACCGGATGGAATCATAACGTGACGTGCTCGCGCGAGGCCGAGTAGATTTGTTTACAGTCAGTAGGAGCACGTTTTCTTCTATCCCACGAGCTCTTCGGGTCTCTAACTAGAGCCGAGTGAGTGTAAGCTGTTTATATATAGTAAAGAGATTATACGTTTTTCTTTTTATAGAGCAACTAATTCTTTACTTTTTAAGTGTAAGTTCGGAGCACACGCAATATCTTGCACCTGGTAAACACGATACTGTTACAACGCGCTATAAATATCCATTTTTCGTGCCATTTTCAACGTTAGTTTTTCGGTAATTGGAATGTGCTTCTCATTATTGTTGTTTAAGAATCGTTCCAAGTACGTGCTGCTATAGAAATGGAAATTTGGTGATTTCAGGAGCTGAGAATCCAACTCAATCATTTTCGTTGACGTACTTCCGGCCTTGACCTTACTTCCGGCGGAAGATTTCGAAGTGCGCTTGTTAGAGGTGATTTCATTTAAGACTTTGAAACAAAAGTCGGAAATTGCATTTGTGATGCTATTCAAATTAACACTCTCACATTAAACTAGGGATTATATGAAGCGAATTATGTTGAAAAGAACGGAATCCTTGCAAATGCAGTGCAGGGGCAATTAGACAGTTTACAATAAGTTAGAATAACTGAATAAGGGGGTTTAATTCGTTCGTCACGTCCAAACGAAAAAGCGGGATGATTACACACGCCCCCACGGAAAAGTAGTGGAGTACTGGACAAAGGTTTAGACAACGATGATGATATAAATATAAACACCACAGGTCTTGTTTGCGACTACTGAACGCTTACTGCATAGTTTGCGAAGACAGTAGAGCAAAGGATTAGCGTAGGAAACTTTAATGAGCCGCTCCCAAGCACTACAATTAAATTGTAATCTTTATTTGTCAATAAAGGTAATTGAAAGCAAGAAAAGAAAACAAGAAACAAAAATCGAGCTTGAAAATGAAACAGGATCGATTTTTAAAAGGGAAAATATGATTTCGTTGTCAAGGAATGATGTAGCTCGTTACTTGGCCGGTGTGTCACTACTTTCGCTGGTTCATACCTCAGATTGCGCACACAGTATATGAAACGAATGCTTCTTCCCACACATTCCTCTCGCGCTGTTTTTCGAGACTTTCTAGATTTTCTGAATTTCCTTTCTAGATGATTATATATTATTAATACATGCAGGCTAGGCTAGGCGTGTCCGTCGAATACTGCCCGCAAATCTCCGACTCCCTGGGACGCTTAACAGAATTCTGCTCATTGGAATGATAGCTAACATTCCTTCGCCCTTAGACTAATCAGTGTAGTTAAAATACACTCGGCAAGCCAAGCTCAAGGCCAATAAGTTTCTCCGAGACATGTTTGAAATTTTGTTATATAAGGAGCGTGGATTAAATAATAAATCAGTCAGTAGTAAGGAATCTTCCTTGTGTTCCAGGTCTGCTTGGAACTTGTAAGAGGTAAAAAACTAATTACTTATAAGCCAAAAGGTTTTTTTTTAGGGCAAAAACGTTGACCAACGACCACCATCCGAACGCAGCAAAGTGACAGGGCCACTCAACGCTATCCCGTCACGACCACACAGTTTCACGCATAGATTCCTTCTACTGACCGGCCTGTGTTAGCGTTCGTTTATTTAGTAAATCAGTGAAACGCAACTTTGACTACTCCTGGAGAGGGAGGGGGGGGGGGGGGGGACGCAATTGACTGGGGGAGG